>APFE031359608.1:9701-22727 GCA_000404065.3 Pinus taeda | reverse complement strand
TATACATACATATACACACACACATAGATGTTACTTAAAGATTGATTTGAGTTCATGCAACAAGATAAGCATGTAAAATTCTAACTAGATTTCGTAAAGAAGCCCAATAGGATTGCAAAAGTTTATGACTAAATGATGCAATCAAAATTATGAGGGGGGATCTCTTAACTTATTTCTTGCTAGTTTACAATTTTCTTAGATGTTTTGAGAAGCTGTCATAAGTTGATGAATAATATCATGGACATGATGAAATGCAAGAGATGAAATAGTTTAGAGATGCACATCCATGAAATATATATTAAATAATGAAATGTTCGATGAATGAAGGTATGTTAGGTGTATACAATAATGGATGTGCAGGCATAAAGACTCTGAGTAGTTTTTTGTATAGCATAGGTCAAATGACTAATAGTGGTTAATCATAAACATGTAATTGAGAGCAAGTTAACCGTAATTAGGAACCAAATTAAAGTGTTGCATGTAGTCTTAGGGAACCAAGGCTATGGAAAATAAGTTTTTTATGATAGCTTGGAAAAGGTGACACCTATTCTCGTCGATATACATGTTGTGACAATGTGGTGGGTACATTAGTTTGAGGTTTTCTACCATTAAGTGATCTTCTCCAAATGAGTATTTGAAGGAATCATCATGTTTTAATACAATTTGTGTTGAGACAACTGATATTCACAAGAGTGCAAGTAGGTGCTAGCTGTAGCACTATGGTTGATGACTATGTGTTAATTACATAATATGTCATGGATACTAACCTTCGTAAAAGGATGATTTCAAAATTTGTTGATGCTAGTCTTGGTAAAAGAATGATTTCCAATCTTGTGATAGTATGGGTATAAACATAATGATATGTATTTCTGATTCATAGAACATGTGGCTAACATGAATTCTAGATATGTGAACAATTATAGATCAACATGCTTAGTATCAGCATGGAAATGTAGCAAATGATTTGTTTACGTTGATATAACTAACTGTTGTGTGGGTGTAACAGGACATAAGATGAATCAATTGTAGCAAGAAGTAAATGCATGGACAATGGTGTGGTGTAGCCTAGCATGGACAAAGTCTGTCATGAACAAGAAAGGGGAAGTTCCCCCGAAAGAGAAAATTCCTCCAAGGGCTATATATATATATATATATATATCTATATATATATATATATATATATTATATATATATATAATATATATTATGGTAGTGAAGAACACAGTGAACACAAATGCCCATGGGATTGAGTTGTTGTGCGTTGATGAATGTCTTATATGTTTGTATTTTATTGATTGTCTTCATATTTTCTTTGTTTTTTTTCATTGTTGACCTTGAGCATGGTCATTTTGTTTATGTTGTTATTATGTGTTGTTGTTGTGGTATTTTTATTTTTCATTGCTTCTTCTTTATTCTTATCGTTTTGTTTTGGTCTTGGTGGTTGTTGAGTATGGGGAAAGGAAAGAAAAGGATCCCTGGAGAAGTGTTGACATAGAACCCAATAAAAATTAGAAGATCTTTGTTAAACCCTATGCAGAAGATAAATGGTAGTGATAGGGAAGAAGAAGACGAAATAAAAACTAATATGGGCTTGGATAAGACCATTTGAAATAAAATGGATAGCAATGTAACAACCATGGAAATGGCACCAAAATAGATTTTTTCCTAAACTTTAATACAACTTGGATGAGATATGTAAGACTTAATGGCATTGTGTGGCTTGACAAGTCATTAGTTAAAAACCATCATAGTAGCATGATAAGTAATCAATATCTAAAATTATGATCATTATGTGATTGGCATGGAAGTAGAGTATGTATTTTCCATGATTGGAAAATGTAGCAAGGTTATTTAGTGGTTTCTAGCTTGCATGGAACACCATTGGAAAACTAGGAAGGATTAGTCCATTACTGATATTTATGTTATATTTATCCTCCTAACAATTGTGGTGAGCATGATGGAAAAAAGACAAAGGCTAAAAAATGATAGCTTATGAACAACATTGATGAGGACATGTTCAGTTAAATAAACTGCTAAATATTGCAACAACAAAAATATCAATTGATAACATTGATGATAGTGGCAAGGAAAAAAGTAGAAAGAATGGAATTGGGTGTGAATTATTTTTTCTAAGTTTGTAAAATGCTATTTTCAAATTAATGCATGCTATGCATGGATTCCATGATGCTTCCTAACCTTAACGCTATGAATGTGTTATATTTCATGAAAATGTTAATGATGAAATAAATTAAATGTTGTGACAAAGGTCACATGATGGAATTTGGAGCTTAAGAAGAAGAATTCTAGGAAGGAATTGTAGCATGTGGCACCTTGTTTAACTTAGGGGAGAAATTCATAACCAAGACCTTGATTATTAGACTCCATGACTAGTGCAGGGGAGCACACTAGACGAATACTTGACCTTAAGACTCCATGAAGATGTCATTAGATCATGATAGATGACTACAAGTCTATAAGACTCCAATGACTTCCCCATATAGGAAATCCCTTGGACAAGTAGACTCTCTAGAATAAGTGTTGTTGGGGCCAGGAAGGGTGAGTGACTGATGCGAGGCTCATTTAAAAAAGCCCTTGGAAAATTAAACTATCTATAATGGGGATTTCTTGGACTTGAAAGGGTGAGTGACTGACAAGTTCCTATGTAGGAAATCCTTTAGCTAAGAGGACTGCCCAGAATGCGGATTTTTTAGGCTCATAAAGGTGAGGAGCTGGTAGGAGAAGAAATATTTCTATGCTCATTAGGATGTGAGCATGAGGAAGTTATTGGGAGCTATGCAAAAGTACTATGTGGATTTGTGTGAGCACCACTAAGTGCTTGCCTTGGGGCTAAGAATCACTTAGTGAACTAGATTTAAAGACAAAATTGGTTGAAGATTGCATGGTGATATAGAACATATAGACCACTTAGTGCTTGATTTAGTTGATAAACCATTCAATGAGGTTATATAAGACTACATAGAGATAAGTATCAATTATAATTTTAAATAAATTTTTGTTAAGATTATGATTTAATTTTATTTAAGTTTTGATTTACAATGAATTGAGTTATGTTTTAGTATTATTATTTTGTGATCTACATTAATTTAAAATTATTATGATGAATCTCATACGATTAATGTGCATGTGATGTAGTTGAATCAATGAATTACCCAATACATGTATATGAGGATTAATGCAAGGTAAATAACATCAAGCTAATGATGTCAAAATGTTCAATAACATCATGGAGTTGAAGACTTTAGAAGATAGGCCATTATGGTGACGTTGGAACCTTGTGATATGCATTGATCACCATGAGGTTTTCCACTACACGTGTTTTGTTATTAGAGAAATATAGAGGGATGCCTTGGCTGAGAGAAATATTCCTCTCTAAGGAAACCATTCCAAGGGATGGATTTTTTTAGGGACTACGGAAGCAAAGAAGAGGATGCTTGAACTTGGAAGGTGAGTGACTACATGGAATAAGAAATAGATCGCCCAAGGGAATGATGAATATGTTAGGAAAAGTACTAAAGGGGGGTGAATCAATATTTTTAATTCACTTTAACTTTCAATTTTACATTCATAATTCTATATGCTATTGTTCTTCATGTAACCCACATGTGTACATGAATGTAGTGAATGAGAATTGGTTATATTCAGATAGCTAATTTTTCATATGTTTCATCAGGTGTCTATCTTTAACCAATGCATAATTATTTCATTATCCATTTATTAAGTAGTAATCATGAGTAGTAAAGAGAAGATAAATCATCAAGACACAAGAAACATATAAACACATATGAACATTTGGATTTTAGGTGGAAGCCTAATGTGGGAGAAAACCATCGTTGTTGTCACTTTTGTCTTCTTTAAGGTTAGATAAATAAAATATTCATTACATCTTGTACTGGTGAAAACTCTTACTAGCAGACATAAACCCACCTACAGGACGCTACAACCTCTACTCATTCTCCAGCACCCAATGGAAGGGAGATACAACCCCCTGATCTCGTTTACCAACTCCTATCAAAAGGGAGCTCCAAGCCCCTCATTGAAGGCTACAACCCTCAACACTTTGTGAAACATGTTTTAAAATGTCTCACACTAGATCCACTTGTCTCAAATACAATCAAAACATGTAGGCCACCTTTCATCAAATTTTCACACTGTACCCACACCAACAATAAGCTAAAACCAATATTCCAAATTGAAATACTGAATCTCAAAATCTGAATCACTAAAGCACTATAAAGTAACTAAATCATTGAAACATCAAGCTACTAAATACTGAATCAACCACTACAACCAAATAAAATCAATGCACAACTAAACAAAAGATAATAAAAACCATATTAATCAAGACATCATTGACAACCAACATCAAGTGCAATAGAACTCAACATTTGTCATCATCAAGTAGCACTACAAAACTTGACCAGATTTAACTCTGAATATATATGCAATTGTTATTAAGAAAACCTACATATATACACACTTCTTATGTGCAACACCTGCATAAAAATTTCAATGTACTAAAAAAAACCTTCACCACAAACACAACTCACATTAAGAAAACTTGACTGTTAAAACTATAGATTTCTAAAAACACATTCAAATAATACGATCACTATAACCACAAATCTATCATTGTTAGCTACTTAAACATTTACAACAAGAAAATCATTCAATCATATGTTTCAACATATATTCATATCTTTCATATATGAGTCTTCTCCTTCCTCCCAAGTGCACACCTATTTTAAATCAGATCACACATAAATAATCCATTATTTGCACACTTAACTCCTTGATCTCCATTTCCTTATATAGATTTCTCCTTTGCCAATACCTCAAGAAAATCATTTGGTAATGTCATTAATATTTGTTCATGGGATAAAATAGGCATTGCCACCACAATTAATATGGGAATTACAATGGAAATGGCCCCTAGTATCTAGTTTTCTATGGTTCAGATTATGTATGTTACTTTCGTTCACATATGCAACCCTTCCTCATAGGAACTGCGTATACTTATTAAACTTCACAATCCTCATATTTTCTCAAGTGAAACTTGCACCAAGGTTACCAACATACTTCCTCATTTCTTGAATACCTAAATCAACGTTCATGCCATATGCATTAATTTGGTGACCATCATCTTATAAGAAAGTTGACATCAAGTATATGTTTTTAAAATAGGTTGCCATCAAGCACAACACATTATCCATAATGCTAATAATCTCCCCATTTGTACTTAATGGAAACCACTTTGGTGTTTGGAAACCACTTGCACACCAAGTCCTCTCTTCCCATATGACATCAAGGGAAAAGGGATGAACTGGTTCGAATGAAGTACTTCATTTGTAGTGCTAATTACTATAAGTATGATATGTTGATATGAATAATGAAATATGCATACTGACCATGCTCCCCCCTGAGCATATTGTTGTCTTAATGGGTCCTTACCAAGGTTCAGAGTTAATTATGCCAAACAAAACCCTACACTACAGGCCCTTTTGGCATCAACCTACATAGTGTAGGTTGAAGTCTCAATCGAAGCGGTATGGGAGGATGTTGAAACCAAGTTTCTATATCCATAGATCAGTGTGATGTGATTTGTTGACCTAGATCTTCCTTCACACAGATCTATAAGGCCCTAGGGCTCGATACTGCAACATCCTTTAAACGGCCTCTAGACCTTCACAAAGGTCTACGATGGGTCTTTGAGTACCCTTAACAAATGAATCATCCACTTACTTGTACCATAAAATAACCCTAGATCTAAGCTCGCACAAATCTACTTAAGTATTTAATAAACATAACATAATGTATTATAATCTTTGCGAAAGTATTTAACATGCATTGCATACAGTTATTACAACTTATCCCATAGAGTCATGCATGAATAGATCATTATTTAGTAAATAAATTATTCATTCAAAACATATATCGTAAACATAAATAACAGAAGTAAACAGATAAACATATGAATTCTTCCACAGTCTTCTTTATTGATCTTCAATATGGTATTACAGACTTAAAACTGCTTTTTCCACTCAGCTATAGGGGTCCGTGTATTTAGTTGTGGACTATACTTTAGGCCTCTACACACTCATATGCAGATAATTTCCCTCCTCTATGACTCACTTCTCTTACCTATCTTCTATTGACCCATTACATCTATTATCACTAGATTATGCCTTAGACTTTCTAAGTTATGCCTATTTATACAATCCCATGGTTTGCAGACCATGGGTGTATCTCAAAAAAGACTCGACTTTATATGAACAAGGGGCTTAAAACCCCTTTTACTCCTAACCATCTACATTCTCCGCACCCACAAATTGTGGAGACTTTACAAACTTTACATCAAAACTTGGGTTTTTAACCCCAAAACTAACCCAAGGGACCCCATCCCAAGAGGCCCCCAACATAAAGGTTGTGACTTGCCCTCTAGTCACTCAGCTGGAGCTACAATCTTGTGACGAAAATCCCCCAGATCCACCTACACTACTGCAAACTTGATAGTTCTCTGCATAGCTTCCTGCTTGACCTCTTCTATTAGCTACTCTGTAGTTGGTCCTTCTGTGACCAACTTTATTATTTGTTGTGTCTAGTGCAAGCCCGTCAACTTCTCCTGAATGTTGGTTGTGACTTGGTAAGATTCTTCTAACCAAGGTCCCAACCTTACCTTAAGCACAACCTCCTTCTTGTGGGCCGCTTCTACCTATGCAAGGAGTTGCTTTCCCTCATGCAACTTGGTGAGGCATTGTGCTGGAGAAATTGAACACGTAATCATCCAAACCTCATCAACTGCTTTTGGAGGTCGCAAACCTTTGTATTCAATATTTGCAGGTTTGGGTCTTCCTGCAGAGTCATTACCAACTCCATCACTTGTTCAAATAAGGCTGAGAAGTGAACAACTGTGACATCCAAAGTTCCCATCCCTCCTTTGATGGCAGCTTTGTGCTACTCCTTGACCTTGGGCAGAGTTGTAGGCTGTAATTTGAGCTGCATCTCCATTATTTTCATATTGAGCTTGAATTAAAATTTTCCAACTTCAGCCTTTGCCTCATGCACTCCTATATCTAACTTCCAGATCTTAGCTTCCAGTTGTATGTCCTCTAGGATGTGAAGCTCTGGCACTACTCTGCATGCCACTGCTACTGCAATCTCCAGCCTAGAACTATGTCCCTGCATTTTTTCCTTTTCCTTCAAGGGCTGCATTTTCTCGATGAACATCTATTCATTGTTCACCTTGTATTCACTGATCAAATTGAGAGCGCATTGATCCTGAGCTCCCAATTCCTCCATCGACCATGCTTGCAATGCATGAAGAAGCTCATTAGGGAGCACTGCAATGTTTAGCTCGATGTTCTTAAGGGTACTTAAGATTATGTGGTCATCGGCCCACTCTATGCATAGCAACCCTTCTAGTAAAGCAACAGTTCAAAGGTCCAAGGTCCTTACCAATTCTGCAACCTGCCTTGTCCCCGGTGCCAAGCTCACTTGTGCTACGTTCTCTTGACCTGTGCCCACCTATATCTTGTTAGCTTGGTTCTGAAGCTTGCATAGATCCTTCTAGATGCTACCTAGCATTTGCATATACTACTGCTCGAACTGCTATAGCACCTCAGTGGTAGTGTCCCATATCTTGTCATCGATATCTTCGAGATCACCCTCTATTAATACCATGGATCACCCTGCGACTGTTCTGATTTTCGCTCTTTTGTAGGGACCTTTTCGCTACTCCTATCTGTGCTTCTTAAGCCAAAACTGGGTACTCTTCCCCTCATCTCCTCCAGCACCCTGTTTAGAATGTTCTTCCTCCTTAGTCACAGGTGAAGGGGATTTGCCTCTTCTCTCTGATTCACACTGCTCTTGCTTAGCCTGCTCCTTAGCAACGTGCTCCTTCTCCATCCTAACCTTTTCCAAGACTTCCTTTTTCTATTGCTTGGCCATATTTTGTGCATCCTACTTGGATGCATCCTTTATTTTCCTTGATCTTAAGCTTTCTGCACCCTTTCTAGTTCTGACATCCAAGTCTGATGGGGCACACCACTTTGCTGGCCATCGCTTGACTACATCTTATATGTTTGTATCTATGACCAAGTATGGTAAATCATACCATTTCTATGGCATAAGCTAAAAACTACTCATACAAGTTCAGGGATAACCTTCGACGTTGTTTGATGTCCATGTGAATGCTTGCTTCCGTCAAAACCAAGAATATTTTTGCTTTTGTGACCCATGCGGGGTCCTTTGTGGCCCATAGGGAGGCATACTATGTGGCCTCTAGCAATCCTTCCTTCAATGGAGGAAACTAGTTGTCCTCTGGTAGCTCCCATGTGACCAACATGATGGAGAGTGGAAACCAATCATAACGGAATGGATTGATTTCATCCTATACATCACGACAATTCATGAGGAATTCACTGCAGAAGTCCCTGGACCAGTTGAATTACACACCCTTCACGCATTGTGCAACTAGAGAAACCATAGGAACTGTAACTTCATCTGTGCGACACTTCCTAATTACCTTCCCAACTAATATTTGTGTGGCAATTTGCACCACGGGGTTGTTTATGGAAGTGATTGACTATCTGCGCAATGTTTTCACGAGGGAAAATTCCTTCTTCATCTTGTCCGCCAAATCATTTTCTCCTGTCTTGCCGCTAAACTCCTTGGTAGGATTCAAAACCTCATGTAGTAGGTGCGTGATCCTATGGATGAGCATGTCAGTGAGGGTTATAGGGCCCCCTAGCCATAAGCACCCATCATGAACTAGAGTAAGTAATTGGGCACACAGGTGGTGTTGATAGTGATGTGGTGATAGTGGGGCACCCACAACAAGTTCAACAATCCTGAATTCTCTACTTCGCAAATCCATTCCATCGTCTCTATCTCAGTGACAACTAAGTCTAGGTGGTAGATGTGCTTCATATAGTTGGTTTTCACTAGTTCATGGAACCCCTCATGGTCTATGAGGTCCCAATCTTCCATCTTTGGCACGAAGATCCACACAAGACATGAACCTGCTAAGGGAACCTGCTTTGGAAGCAGGGGCGTAGAAATGACAAATTTGTTTGAGTCTGGGTCCTTGGTGACCTTCACTTTCCTCTTGTGCAAAGGGATATAGTCAAGAAACTTGGTAAAGGGATCCATTCCCTCAATGTCTATGTCCTCAGTGCCCTATCCTTCCTTGGCCTCTAAATCGAAAACCCTCTTGGGCTGCCTGTCTTTCTTTTGTTTTTGAGTTGCTGAGTGGTTTCTAGGAAATTCACACACCAACACTGGCTTCTTGTATTTATCCTTATTTTGTTTCTGGGTTTCTCTAATAGAAGTGGGCTTCAGCCTAGGTGACCTTGACATCGTAGGCATAGGAGCTGAAGCTTCCATACTCACTACTTCTGGAGTAGCTCCTTTAGATGTAACATCTCCCGTAGTTCTCACAGTCTCCACATGGCTTAGTCCTAACATGGTTTCAAGGATGAATTTTTTATTCAACTTTGATAAATTAGTAAATGCAGGCTCGCGACCAAATCCTAAAAAAATGATTGGTTCATAAGCAACAGATAGCACAACTCGAAAACTATAAGCATGCAAATTATTCTCTGTTGGACTGGCACACGTAATTTATAGGGTTTTTGAATTCAAATCTAACCATTCCCCCCAAAATTTGATCATTAATGTTGTTTTGGCTACAGATATTCAAATATTTTGGCCTTAAATTCCGCTAGCCAGCTCCTCTTAACCATCTTCTGGCTTTCAAATCGTGAATAGTGACTCCAAAGGTAACCTTCCTGCTGTGTTCCACAGCACCACCCTCAATAGCATCACTACCTGCACGCAACTCCTTATTTTGTAACTTCACCATTTTCCATGGCAGCCCCCTATCGTGTAATCATCCAACCCTGGAAATGTAGTTTATAGTCTTGTGCTCCCTTACAATTGCATGGAGCACTAAGATTGTCATGTCGCCATATAGTCATTGTGCACGATCCTTGTATATGGCTTCAACTAACTTCCATTTACCCTTGTTGGAAAAGGTTCTCCATTCAGCTTCACAAGCTGAACCGCGCCTCCACCTGTAATCTCTTTGATAACATACGACCCAACCAATGCATCTAAAATTTCCCCTATGCGCAGGTTGATGTGTCGATTGTGCCACATTTTTTCATGTTCCTTCTATACTTTTTGATGGAATCCATCCAAGAATCTATCTTCTTCAAGCTCCATCAATTGCACGAGCCATTCTTCTAAGAATTAACGATCTTCCATACTTGTGAAAGCTACTATGTGTAGACTAGGCATGATATATTCCATAGGCATCACATCTTCTACACCATATACCAATCTAAAATGTGTTTGTTACACTACAATTTGTCACCATGACTATTTGCAGTTAGTATGGCTCCATCAACTGTCATACTATCCTCCTTGGCAAGTCTCATACCTCTGCTCTCCATGTCAAACTTCAAGAAAGAGAGAAAAGTCTTTAAAAAATCTATTTATCTCTGGGTACGCAGTTTCTCTCAGCCTTACCTGCATGTACGCAACCCAAGTTCACAATACCTGCGTACTTGTACGCTCTGTATGTAAAGGGGTGGGTGCATACTCCTGTAAAGGTCAAAAGGTGCAAGTTTCATCTTAAAAAAGTTACTTGTGGTCATTTCTAGAGCATTCTAGAAGCTTGTTCGACGTGTATTGAGCACCTCCAGATGGTTCATGTATCCCTATGAAAGAGGAACTTATCCCATCAAGAGAGGAGCTACCCCATCCAAAGAGGGGCTTATCCCATTGATGGTGGACCTAATTAACTTCCTCTAGAACACTATAAATATAGGCATTGGGCTAGAAGGGAGGGAGGTTGAAAGCTGAATATTCCTAAGGGTAGATGCTGTTGAAATTAGTACTTCCTTATAGAAGCTTGTGAGGAGAGATTCCCATCCTTTCTTGTTTCATTTTGAAGTGGGTGAGCTTATCAAAGTAAAGGAAAACTCTTGCTGGACCCTAGGAGGGACCTGCACAACACCAAGGCTCAGGTTGTAATGGTTTCTTTTGTTTCCTATTAATACAAATAAGTCCATTCTTCTCAACAATTTGTTATTTATGAGTTGTTTCATATACTCCTTTGTCTGTATGTTAAATGTGTTTTATTTTATGAGATATTCAGGTGCTATTTAATCGTTTGATTGTTAGTGAATGCAGGTTTCGGAGAGAAGGAGGAGTTCATCCGGATCGACGAGGCTGGACTACTACAACAGCGTTGGACTACAGGTAGGATCTAAACACTTGATTTCTTATATGGTAAATGCATGTTTAGAGAAGGATTGTTCTTAATTGTCTTGTTTGTCACTAGAAAGCCTTAAGCTTCTAGGGAGGTTGGTTTTGTCCGCAAAATTAACTCTTTCCGCCTGACAAATTGGCGACTCCGCTGGGGACTCCATTAATGTGAATGATTTTTCCTTTGTGTGAAACTTTGATCTGAGAAAAGTTATTTATTTTCTGATTTTTGGCTATTTGACTGTGTATTTGGGTGGGCTAGCTTAGGGTTAACTTAGATTTTAGTTTTTCTTGGTCTTTCCAGTAGTACGCACCCTCTGAGTTGAGCACAGTGCATACCTGTACGCCCTACAGCTTTGTGCACAGAGCGGGCACGCACTTGTCTGAACAGGTTGCCTACGTACCCTGTCAAAAATTGAGAAAATTCCATATTTTCCATTTTTTCTCTTAGATTTTGTCTTTATTTAGTTTTTACTGCCCAGATCCACTGGTTACCTGTCAGAGATCTTCACCTGAACTTGTTTCATTAGCATCAAGAGTTTTAGTGAAATTCATAGAAGTTCTAGCCCTAGGGTTTGATTTTGCATTGGGCCTGTAGTGACTTTGACTTTAGAAGTTGTGAAACCTTGGATCTCTCTGGTTTTATCAGTCTTCTTAGGAGTTGGACCTGTCATAAAGTCTACCTGTGTGAGCAACCTACCTTTGTGTTGTCTCTTTGGGGAATTTCAAAGAAGCTTGTTGATTGAGTTGTGAATTTCATTCTTATGAAAAAGAACAAAAGAGTTTGATTTTTGTTTTTGACTGGTTTATGATTCTGCATGAGCTGGTCCTTGGTGTGATTGTTGCCGAGTAAAACAACTTGGAATCATCTTAGTAGGCTTTTGCCTCGTTATATTTTCTTTTAGGTAAATTTCCTTTTGATTTGCTTTTGAGTGAGTGTTTCATAGAGTTTTATAAATTTTGAAATTGTTTTTTGTTAGAATAGTTTTATATGCTTTGTTAAATAGGAAAAATATAAAAACATCTCCTTTGAAAAGTTTGTTTTAAGTAGCATTTGAAGTCTTTTGAAAGAGGAAGGAATTTTCGTGCAAGTAATGAGTGGTCATGTGTTGTATGCTTGGAAAAGATAAAGAGATTGTTTCTTTGATTATCTGTTAAGAAAGTTGCTTTTATCAATTTTGCATTTTCCAACTCTCTTAGCTAGAGAATTCATTGAAAAAGAAAAGTAGTGTAAATCATCCTAAGTGCATCTTTTTAGTGGATTTGAGTCGAGTCTACACACCATCACTTTCATCTCCGCTACCTTTTGTCTTAAAGAAAAGCCATAAAATTAATGCTTAAAGTAAAATCAACTTAGTAACTTTTCTTTTACTAGGGCTCTGAAGCACCAATATAGATCAGGCTAGTGTCTTGGAGTAGGAGAGTAATTAACTCTCCAAGACAGAAAAACCAAACAAGTAGCTTAGCTTGTGATAGGATAAATCCAACTGTTACATTTATACTCTGGGAAAGCTCCTCTTAAAGGAGAAGCAGGAGCTCGTGTCCGAACCAGTGAGGGGATCAATCCTCCCTTGTTGGGAACGACCCCAGACATGCACGTATTACAAACACTAAACCTCGGATTATCCATTGTCGAGGAGCTTGGGGTCACTTATTGGTAAACCTTGGATTATTGTCAAGGAGCCGGTAAGGGGATTGAGCTTGATACTCTGCCCTTGCGTGCTGTCGGAGTGTAGA
>APFE031359604.1:117916-128976 GCA_000404065.3 Pinus taeda | reverse complement strand
TGCCACCAGTCTGATCCAAATTGGATTCTCCAAGGAAGAGTTATGCGAAATCTCCCACAGTGACCTGATTATAGACTAGTTCAGTAGAGCGAACTTGTACGATGTGCCACAAGTCATTGTTTCGACCTTTGGCTTTGAAAAATATATACAAGAAACTACAGTCCGTCCTCTTTCTGCACCTTTTTATGAAATTTCAATCCAATGCTCAGAGAAAAATTTATAATGATGTTCCTCAGGTCACCTGTTTGGAATGTAATTCAAGAGTCTACAAAAAGACCAAGTTCCTCAGATCATATCTCCGCAAATATAGTGTCAAAAGCTCTGAAATTCGGACCCGAGATTTAGTACGATGTCTTCTCAAATGGGTTTTTTTTACCTTCTGAAACGTCACAGACAAAACGTTATAGCAAAAATTCCATGATGACCTGTTTGGAGCAGCGAAACCCTAGAATCCAAAGCTCTGATACCAAATGTTATGAAACCAGCTCAAGAGAAGATAGAAAAGATAGATCAACACTTTATAATTCAGCCTCTTCGAGGGGGAAACCTCCTTTACATTACATAAATGAACAATTCTTGGATGATTCAAATGACAAAACCTCCTTTCTATATATAGGAGTCTAAGGAGTCACAATATAACCCAGCCGACCTAACAATAATAATATAAAGCCACAAAAATAACAATAGGGGGATTCTATGGGGCACAGAAATAAAAATATGGGGGAAATAGGGGCACAACAATATTAATAAGGGGTACAACTACAATAGTAATGGGGTAATCACTAGTATTATAGGGACCCAACACCTTCACAGATCTCCAGTTTTCATCTTCTCCCAAAACTTCACCCTGTTATGCTTCACAAATGGACACTTCCATTTCCAACTAAGCTTCTCTGAGTTCTTCAGATCTCAACGATCCACTCATTATCTATTTAAGCTTCAGAATCTCTTCTGCTAACTGCATATTCACCTACGGATTTCTCTTTTCTTGTAGCCTCTACCACTTTAATTTCTTCCTCATGACCCAACCTAGTCTCTATTTTCCTCAAGTATCATCCTCAATATATCTAGTTGTTCTTTTATCTCTGCAATCTCCTTGTCAATCTCCTCTTGACTCATTATCTTTCCATTTGGCTTGGCAACCTCCTTCTTCACCTTTATTCTACCGTGGTGTTCCTCAGAACCTCTACTATGACTATCAGTAGTCATTTTCTCCTTCTCTATCTTCATGAGCTCCTCTCTCACTTACTATGAGCTGTATTAATCCTCTGCAACAAGTCCTCCTTGTTGCCACTTACCTCACCAAGCTCTCCCCTGTACTTGGTCTTTTGGCAAGCCTTAGTTCTCTATCTCTGTAACCTCTTTGAGCACTTCTCTCTGCTCCTTCTAGGCTTCAACTCATCTGCATTTTTTAAGAACACATCTGTCCTCTTGTATTTCAATCACAACAAAACACTAGGTTCTGACCACCTCTTCTTTCACTCAGAAACTCTTACCAACTTCTTTCATCCATTAGCAATTCTACCTACATCCTCTGTGGAATTTCCTTTGTGAGATGCAACAAAAACTCTACAGTAACAAGTCTCCTTCTTGCTACACATGCCTCACTAAGCTTCTCTCCTCTGAACTCAGTCTTTTGGCATCTCTATGGTTCTTTCTTGTGGAACCAATTGAGCACTCCTTGCTCTAGGTTGCTGCAATATTCTCACCTTCTTATGCTACTACCTGTGCAACAATATAAAGACCACAAACTCTCCAATCTTCAAACCAAATTAAAACAAAAACATATCATCTCACCTTCAAGACCTCTACATGATCTTGTTCTACCATTCACCTACACTTTGAATGGATTATTCTCTGTTTCTTGCATCTGCAATTCTGATACACTTTATCTTTGTGTGCCTACTATTTGTTAGATTAAAATTTGATCTCCTCTTGGATGCATACACACCTTAAAACATAACTCTATTCTATGTTCTTTTCAAAGAATTTTCCACACAGGATTTCCTTATTCTGCGCTGATACCAAATGACGCCAGCCTAAGTTGACTTACCCACAGTATGCATATAAAATGCATAATCTATTATGTCCCAGGAATTTTAATATTCCTACCTACTCAAACCTTCACAAATTAAGGCTTTAGGCTTCTTAATTAATCCTCATGTGGAAACATTTCATTTGACTATTCATAGTCTGACCCTTAATTAACCTTTGAGCAGAACTTTACTTAACCCTTCCTAAACTTTGGTTAATTCTTAACCCACGCATATTAATCATACCCCAAACTATGGTTTCAGACTTTGATTAAAGCCGAATTAACCTTTTAATTCATTAATCTTGCTTTATTTCTATCATAACCCTCATATAATAGAAATAAACATAAACCACTTAAACCTTACCTTCCTTCCATTCCACGACCTTGCACATTTATCAATACTCACCTTATCGCATACAACCTCCACCATTCATTTCACTCCATCAGATCAACGGTTGTCGCGCCATATCACAACCTTAACCCGTTCATCTGCCAAAACTCAAATAAACTTAAATCACGTTGATAAACACATCGGGTCTGCTCAGCGTATTAACCTGGGCGCAGCTTTCCGTGCAATTACCATCCGATCAGTCCACCAATGGACGGTCTTGATCACTGGAACTCAACAAGGTCTTAAGCCTGTTGAGTAAATCCTCTTTGAGTCCTTTTTTCAAAGATTCCTCCGCGCTTGATTAACACGTGATATCCGTCCGATCAACCTTTCAACAGACGGTCCGATCAGCTCTGAACTTCAACTAGATTAAGTTATGGTTCATAACTTCATCAGGTCTATTTTTCAATTACTGCTTATGGTTTTGAGGCCACGCAAAAACCACTTCTGCCTATGAAAACCGCTCTGTCCTTCTGCCAACACGTGGCTTAATCTCCACCATTCAATCTTCTTGACTCCATTCTACATGACTTAATCCTGGCCACTTATTGCAAACAATCTCGTCCATTAATCTAGCTGATCCAATAGCTCCTGTGCACATTTACTTCATTCCATTGTGCCTTTACTTTCTTTGCCTTTACATGGTTTCTTAAGGTTCTTCTGTGGTTTTGGGTTTCTCTAGGGTTTCTTTTCTTTGGTTGTTCTACAACACAACTCCCTTCTGAGCTTAATTCTGCATATTTTAAGCACTGTTACTCCCGAGCTTCAACTTCGATCCTTCAAATGGATTCAAGTGATCGTACATGATCCTTTATCCTCCACCTCTTCTATGTGTTCTGCTCGAACTTCACCTGCATACATATCCTATGCAAAAACTCTAATTCACACAATTTGTCATTCGATTACTCAATTCAAACACATGAAATCAAAATCGAGTTGCTTGTATTAATAAACAAGTATTTACACATAAAATTCTTCCTCGACCTGATCTTCTATGTCAGTGGCCTTCCTTCACCTACCCATAGGCTTACAATTTGATTGATTGTCTTCTCTAACTACCTCTCTAACTACTAGCTGAGTAACTCGTCCTAAGCCTTTTAGGCTTACATTTATACAAAAAGGTTCTGTTGAACTAATTCTGGTTTAGATCCTTAATCTGTTGTACTAATTGCTAAATATCCTCTAAATCTACTTTTGACTCCTACTTATCCCTAAGAATCCTCTCTAGCTCCTGAAATCATGAGACCTATAAGAGTTACAATTGATTTCCAACTCTCTCATCATCATTAATCACTCATGTTCTCCTACATTTGAGAGCATTTACAAATATCCTCACACTTATCTAATTTATTTCTACCTTAACCACTCAAAACATTGATAATTACATACATAGGAATCCAACTTCCTTGAAACACAAGACCCCCTATGTCTACTAAAATACAATGATATTTCTGAGCTAAATTCTCTTACATCACCATTATGCCAAGGGAAACCATTTAACACATTATGTCTATTTATTAGATGCAAAGAAACATTGATATCCTGCTAATAATTTATTCACAATCTTAGTGTTCCCTTCAGATTGAGGACAGTAAGATGAGCTGGGATACAATTAGGTACCCAAAAAAGAAAATAATGCAGTCCAAAATTTTCCAGTTAATTTTGGATCTTTGTCACTTAAAATAATATTTGGTATTCCATGTATATTTTGGATTGTTTCCATGAATCCCTTTGTCATGGTACTTTCTTTAAAAGGATGATAAAGAGAGAAAAAGTTGGCATATTGTGGCATTCAACCTACCACTACCATAATGACACTCTTTCCTTTAGAATTTGGGTAGAGGCGCTATAATAAATCCATTCAAACTTCTTCCCAGTGTTGGCTTGGTATGGCTAATGGTTAAGGAGCCTTGGGGTTTTGATAGTCTTTCCTTTATTCTGTTGGCATACCATACATTCTACCACAAATTTTTTCACATCTACTTTAATACCTTCCCAAAAAATATATTTCTTGATCCTGTGGTATGTCTTCAATAACCCTAAATTTCCTCCTATAGGAGCAGTGTCTAATTACAATAAGCTCTTATGTTTGAGTTGATAATTCTTACATGAGTATAAGCGAACTTGATACCATAACAAATCATTTTTCCATGTAAATTTTTCTACCACATTAGGTTCATCCTACAGTTGTTGAATGAACTTACATATATTCTCATCTTGCTACCATTATATCCTTGCTTCTTCCACCTAGCCATATTGTGGAACGGAAATAGCTCATAGTAAACCATTTGTTTCTTCCTCTTTCCTTGATAATTCATCTGCCACAATATTTTTTTTTCCCTTTTTGTAGATAATTCAAATTCACAACCTAACATATTTGTGACCCATTTTTGTTGTAAAGATAGTCTCTGCTCCAAGAAGTACTTCAGACTATCATGATTTGTTTTTACTTTGAAGTGTCTTTCTATTAGGTATTGATTCCATTTATTAATTGCATGTGTCATGACCAATATTTATTTTTCATATACGGGTATGAGTAATTTTTTTCCTTTAATTTTGATACTTTCAAAGGCAAGGGACCTTCCTTATTTTCCATGGTCTAAGGAATCACACTCCATAATGAATATTTTTGTGAAATCAAGTGTTTCCAAGATGAGAGTTGTACACATAGCTTCTTTAATTTATTTAAACACTCTGGTTGCTTCTTTATTATAAGAAAATGCTTCCTTCTTCGATAATTTTGTTAGAGGTTCTCCTATTTGATCATAATTCTTGACAAATTTGAAATAATATCCTATTTATCCTAAGAATCGTCTGATTTTCTTCAAGGTATTTAGGATTGGGCATTCCCTCATAGATTTTATTTTGTAAAGATCCACCTTCACACCATCATGTGATACAATATGACCCAAATATTCCACTTATTAAACCCAAAAGGCACACTTGGAAGGCTTTGCATATAGTTGTTTCTCTTCCAATAGTGTCAAGACCTTGTCAACATGTTGTACATGCTCTTCCCAAGATTTATTGTAAATTAGCATGTCAAAAAAAATACTAGCACAAGTTTTACAAGGGTGGGATTGAAAATAGAATTTATCAAGATTTGAAATGTTGAAGGTGCATTTTTAAGTCCAAATGGCATAGCCAAAAACTAATAATGACCTTAATGTGGTGTAAAGTTTATTTTGGGAATGTATTCTTGCCTCATTATAATTTGATAATATCGAAAATGAAGATCCAACTTAAAAAAGAAAATCAATCCATGCAATTCATCTAACAATTCATTAATGATAGGAATAGGAAATTTATGTTTGTTTTTCATTTTTTTGAGTTTATTATAGTATTGACATGTACACCATGAACCATTTTTTTTATAACCATCACCATCGGTGAAGAGAAAGCACTCTAGCTAGGTTGAATGATGTCTGCCTCTAACATTTCTTGGAACATATGCTCAATCACAGTTTTTTGTGCATGTGGATATATGTAAGGCCTAATGTTAGGTGGTACACTTCAAAGTTGAAAATGAATAGCATGGTCACGATCTCAGACAAGTAGAAGACCCTTAGGAATTTCTCCAAATACCTTAACATGATTGTTGATAACTTTTCTTAATATCAACTAGAGCAAAGGATATAGATGTTTGAACATCTAATGAACACAATCATACATCTACACCTTGGTGTCCCTTTTTTAACAAATTTTTCATGCTATTAAAGCTTATCACTTTACTAAGTTTCCCTTAGATATCTCAGAAGCTTAATTTCTTTTCCTTTTGAGAAAAAAGTTATGAAAAGGTCTTAGAAATTAAGGGACCTTGTTCCTAATGATTCTAACCATTGGACCCCTAATACAACATAAACACCACCCATTTGGATTGAAACCATGGGACTAACAAATAAATACTCCCCCATATTTAGGTTAATATTATTACACTTCCAAGTGTACCAACATCTATAATCATCACTTGACTTTCTGGTGTTGTATATACAAAGTAATTAATTTTTTTCCAATTTGTAATTGAGAAATACAAATTATTATTGTTCCACCTACAATAAAAACATACCATGTTGTGATCCTCTTGTTATCCATATCACCTAACATATATGAGTCAACAATTCCTTATAGAATAGCCTTTGATATCCAAAGCATAATTCTTGAGAAGTAGTACCTATCAAATATGTGAGAATCCACTTCACTACCTTCCAAGGTTCTTTACCTAGATTTTTCATATACGTACTCACAACTCCTACTACATGTGCAATATTTGGCATTGTGCAAACCGTCACATACATCAAGCTAAACTGTTGATGAATATGGAACCTTGGAAATGTTGTCTATCTCCTCTTATGTCTTATGAAACATCTCCTTATTCAATTTGAAATGGATATCCAAAGGTGTACTAACTAGTTTTTCATATTTAAGGGTGGTAGGAGGGGGAGGGATATTACTTAATCTCGAAGTAAACATTGTGGATAATTTTTCGTGGGGCCTTGGTAAAAAATCTGATAACCAGGAAGAAATGTATGGAATATTCCTAGGATTATCTCTAGCACAAGAACTAGGCATTGGAAACATTATCATTCTAGGTGACTCTTTCATAACTATTCGTTACTTGTGAATTATTATTCCTCCCAAAGACAATACCCTAAGTCTTTTGTATCTATGTATCAAAAGAACTCTACTCTCCTTCACTAGCACTTCATTATGTCATATTCTTAGAAACTTAAACTCGGAAGGGGGTGAACAAGATAATAAAGCTTGTCTTTTGGATGAAGGAAAAACTTAAATCAATTGTTTAAGAGGCTATGTCTTAATCTGCTAAGAAATTTGTGTCTCTTCCCCTAATTGCCCCCTCTTCTTTGCTCTCCCTCTGTGAGCCCTCATGCCCCACACCGTCCCATTCCCTCTCCTCTCCACTAGAGAACTTTTGGTGTCTAAAATGGGCCTCCTAAGAAAAATGTACAACCAAAATAAAATTTACAAGAACCAATAGGATTCAAGATGATGATGTCAACCATGGGGGATGATTCACCATTTTTGGGGTAAAAAAGTAAAAAGATAAAAAAATAATAAAAATAATAAAACTACTTTTTCAACTTGTATTTTCAACTTCTCTCCCTAAGTTTTTACTCAAATTTCAAGCTGGAGTACTCGTTGAATGAAAAATTTAATTTCTCATCAAAGGAGTACCCATGTTGCATACTTTTGATGGACCCTATTACATGAAAAACGTGATTGCAATCACGTTTTTCATGTATTTCTCATTTTTCATGTAACAAGGTCCATCAAAAGTATGCAACATGGGTACTCTTAGGATGAGGAATCAAATTCTACATCCAACAAGTGTTCCTTCTCGAAATTTGAGTAAATATAGGGAGATAAGTTGAAAAAGTAGTTTTTTTCTTTTTTCCTTTTAAAATTTGATGTTGTAATCTAATATTATTTTATTATTTCCACTATTATTTTATAATTTTCTTAGGAGGCCCATTTTAGACCTCAAAATTCCCCTAATGCCTCTTGAATTAATATATATCAAAGGTAACACTAATCCCCCAAGTTTGTTCATGATGGTTAGATGTTAGACGTGTTATCACTCCAAAATTCCCTCAAAAGGTTTCAAAAAAAAGGAAATAAAAGAGGTAACCACAAACAATTTTTGGAGATCAACACCTAGCCTTCCTGATGTTTAGAGAGGGCTCTCTCTTTATAATTTAACTTTGTTTAAGTTGGTATGTTTTAGGCTAGTTATGGTTGCACTTGGGTTCTGTTTTGAATTTGGGTGGTGGGATTACTTAGATGAAAAGAAAGTTTGCTTTTGCCATTGTGATATGGAGTCAAAGGTTAGAAAAACAAGACTAGATCAAGGCTTTAAAAGGCAGTGTTTGCAGGGCAAGATAGGTGAACTTTTGCATATCTCAAGTGTTGGATGGTGAAGTGGCTTTTAATCGGATCCAGGGAGCAATTAAGAATTCCCTAGGCCGAATTATGGAAGGAATGAAAGAGGTCAATCGGGATGAGAGAGCAATGAAGGATTCTCAGATCTAGGTATCCGCAAAAAACATGTAAATGATTAACTGTGCTAAACAGAGTGTACTTAAACAAATTTTGAGTGATTTCTCCAATTAATACATTCAAATTTAGAAAACAATTAAGTTTGTGAAAACATAAGAATGATAACACAATCACATAAAGAAGATACTTATCTGTAAATAGCTCATCTCATGAATCCCACAACCCAGTGCTTTTATTACTTTGGCCCAGTCTGTTGACTTGGAAATGGTACAATTACCCTATGGTTCAAGATCAAAATAATCTTACAAATGTATAGAAATCCACCATAATACTTCAAATTGTGAAGTATCTATACAAAAAAATTATTACAAAATATCTCAAACTAATTTGAGAATTAATCTAGGAAAAAGAAAATATCTTTTTGCAAGAAGATAGAGACATCTATTGAATTGTTTCATGTTGTCCCTATTATTTTGGTTATGCTGGCTATTAGGCTTTGATTTTTAGCCCTTTATGCTACTATGTTGTTTGGATTTCATGCTAGATAGCTTGTTTGACTTTCATCTTTCATTTGATACTCTTTCACCTGATACACTTTGACTATGCTGACCTGTCTTCATCATTTTACCATGTTGATTTACTTTTTACTGTACATTCATATTTTTACTATGTTTTTACTACAGTAAATCATAAATTTTTTTCCATGTTTCTTCATCTAGTAACTGGATGTTGAGCATTTTCCTATATATCTCATTAGCCTCTATATATTTTGCAAAAAGTAGGCTTATTAATAAATAAGTGTTTCACCTCATGTTGGAGGTAAAACAGGTTTTCAAAAGTCTGATATAATACTCTTCCAGTTGGTATACCACTCATTGATGAAGTGTTTTCCTGTCCTTTGGCCACTTCCCTGATCTTCTTGTTGTAGTCCTCCCGTGTCATTAATTTATCATTTATAACTAAGGGACTAGGTAGTCCCTTTTCTCTCAAAAGCTCAAACTTGGTCATAAACCTGTCAATGGCTAGTTGCATGGTCTGACACTTATCTTCTAAATTTAACATTAAATTTCTCTTGGTTAGGACCCTCTTGACTTCCAAAATGGTACCTATCCTGTCAGGTATGTCAAGTTCTTGTAGTTCATATTTGTTCTTGGAGTTTAAGAATTGAATAATTCTAGTAGCCTCCTCTGGCATTTCTCCCAGCTCTTCTTTAACTTTCTGGATGGCTTCTATAGCCTGTTTTATTAAGTCTATATACTAAAAATGACCTAAATAGATGGCCAAATATCATTGATAGAGTCAATGATATTGGCCCATAGTAATTCCTTAGCCTTTCCCAAAGGCTCACTCAATGTCAATTCTTTCTCCAGGCTCTCTACTCTTTCATTCATCCTGGTAGCCTTTTTTTGTTCTTCCTCGTGCATTATTTGGGCTAACCTGCAATCTGTTTCTAGGTTGGTAAGTTTCTCTTTTAATTTGTTCATTTCATTGGTCTGAATGGACATTTATTCCATTACCTTGACCAACCTATTAGCTTCATCACCTGTAGTAACTGTTGCTGTTGATGTCGTTGTTGATATAGTAGCCATTGTTCCTGGCAATACAGTGGCCATTGGACTAGTGGGAGCTAATGTTGTTGCCAAAGTGGAAGGTACAACTGTGGTCACTGTAGGAATGACAGTTGGAGGAGCACTATCCAGACTAGCTTGTTTGAATTGGATCAAGCTATCCAGTTCCTTTTCCATTTCCTTTAACTGGTCATTGAGTTGCAGCAACAAGTCCATCATCTCTTCATGACTTGTTTGGCTCTCTAGGACTTCTTTTGTTTGAGGGTGCTGTGACTAAGGAAATTTGAGTTGTTTCTTAAGGGCTGCAATGTCCTCATTCTTCTTTTTGATTAACTATTCAGTAGCCTTGATGTCCTTTGGGTCATGGCTAGCTCAATGATCAAGTCTTCTAAGGATTTGATCCTTGTGTCTTTGGCACTGGAGGAGGCCTTTTCCAGTTTGTATTAGGTTGTTACATTGTCTAATGAGTCCTTTAGTTTGAAGGCTTCCAAATATTTTATTGTGAGGGTGGAGTAGATCATTTCTCTAGTCTACTTGTGAAATTCTATCTGATCTAGGGGATGCACATCTTTGGCCAAGACCTAAAAGTTGGTCTTTTCGTAATCTGATGTGGTCTTAGGTTGCTGTACAGTAGGTTGTAGGAATGACACATGCATCTTTCCTTCTTTAATATCAAAGGCTAACATCAATCTGTTTTGGCTCGGTGGTGTTATCTTCATGTACTTGGCATATGTGTCCACCTTGAGCTTTTCATTTCTCATCTTAATATCTTTGAATCTGTTAGTGTCAGTCTTTCCAGCCTTCCTCCAGTGATCAAATGTGCTCTTACAAAGTGATTTTGAAGTGTCAAGGTCAAATTTTGTCATTTCAGTGAGTCTTCAAGCAAAATTTGGTCACTAGGCATTAGGTCTAGGGTTTGCTCTCACTCTTTTCAAAAGTTGCCCAAATGCCAATCTATGTCACTATTCAGCTGAGTCTATCATCATTCATAGGGTTTTCATTATCATCTCAGTGTCTAATGCGTCATTTTACACCTTGTTCATGCTTCAGT
>APFE031359604.1:72190-117485 GCA_000404065.3 Pinus taeda | reverse complement strand
CATTTCGACCAAAACCCTTGTTCCACACATCGGGATAAGTTTCACTAAAATGATGTTTCTGAGAAATCAAAGATGATGTTTTCAAAACTGAGAGAGGTTTTTGTCCAAAACATTCCAAGGAAGAAAAACCTCCTTCACTTTTTTCACAGGTATCATGGTTTTAAATAAATGTCAAAAAGACCGGCGAGAACGAAGGTGCTCCAAGGACGTTTGGCCAAAACACAAAAACGAAGGAAAACGCCCGATCCACTCCAAATTTTTGCCAAAGCCTCTTTGGCTGAGCATGGTACTTGATTGGGGACTCCCAGCCCAAATTTCAAGAAATTTGGAGAAAATTTTGTCATTTGTGAATTTTTTGTGCAATTTACAGGTTTTGGCCATTTGACTGGTCTCACCCTGCACGCGACCATACATGGGGGCAACTCAGAACGGGGAAAACTTTGCATTTTTGGAATTTTCATGCAAAAATACACTTTCCTATGGATGGGTTTCAGATTTTATGGAGATTTGGGCTTCAAAAAGCTCAAAATACATGCAAATTTTGACTTTCTGCCCCTTTTTTGAGTTGTAGAACGCTGCCTTGGGAGAAATGACTTTTGAGGGGTCAAATCAACTCCAAATTCAGAAATTCCAGTGGGGTTGGAAAGTAGACTCACAGGCCTTTCCAATGAGCTATCTTACACCTGATTTGGACACTAGGAAGGCCCTCAAACAGATATTTCAATGCGCGCGACCAGTCAAAGTGAGGGGCGCGACCACTCAGGGAAATTTCACTGTTTTGACCAGTTCGACCAGCAAAACACTGTTTTTACTTTGGTTGACTTTTGAGGCATGTAAATGATGGATTTTTGTGTAATTTTCATGGCACTTAGATACTTTTACTCTCCTTGAACACTTCTAGAAGTTTCCTTGATGTAAATGGTAAATATTTAATGCATGGATAGGTTTCCTAAGTTTTAGAGGCAAGTTGTTTTGACTGCCTATTATCTAGTGATTAGTTTAGAATTAGTTGAAACAGCTCCTAGGAATCTGAGCTCGACCCCTAGAGGTGGGGAAAGGAGTTAGATCTTCTATATTATGCCTTCTCTTACTCATTTTCATGGTTGGACTCTTGAGGGAGAAGCTCCTATTGTATATTTCACTTGTATCTCTGCAATTTGAGGAAAAGGAAGACCAGGGTTTTGCAGACATCATTGGGATTCTTGTGGACTCTTGTGTTGATGGTGTGTTCTCTTATTGTAATTGTAAGTGTGTTTATGTGTTCCATATCTTTCTTTACTGTAGCTTATTAAACAAATGAAGTGATAAAGTTTGAATTCATGCATGTCATGCTCAGCTTTCAAATTTGTTTAATGTTTATGTTTTCCACTGTCTAAAGAGGATTCAAAGTCATTGTTTGCCCTCTTTAGCTTCTCCTCTTTCCTCCTTGATCATCCATCTCAGCTAAAAGCATCAGCACAAACTCCTACCTTGCCCCAAAGACCCACCTGCAAAAACTGAGCTCAATCCCCGCACCCTAAATTGCAGATCCTCAACTTGCCACCAAAAAACCCCAAAAAACCCCCAAATCAACTTTCAAATCAGTTTACTAGCCTAATATCTGTGTTACCTTGATTGGTCATCTCTTCCCATTGAAAATTTAACGAGATTGACCGGAGAGAGCCTTCTCATACCTCGTAGGGCTAGCTACGAGGTGAAATGGTTTGATGTTGCCTTGAAGGTTTGCCTTTCTCAGCCTGAGGTGAAATCTCAAGCGCTAACAGAATCTTTCCTTGATATCTGCTTCCTTGTCAGTTGGCCTGACAAAGGAATAAACCTCCACACTGTTCTGTCTTTGGATGATCTGGGTGTTTGAAGAAGAGGGTTGTTGTGTTTCGGTTGATGCAACAGTTCAATGGTCTGTCTACTTCTTTACCCTATTGCATCAGTCTCAATCATTTCTGCTAATGTAATTTTTTCCTCCTGTTCAGACACAAGAGTCAACTTGGGCCTTTTTCTTAGGCTGTATTGCTAATCAGTGGTATCCATGGCCAAACTGAAATCTTCCTCCCTATTTATTTTGGGATTCTTCTCCTCATTGACAGGAGTTTGAATGATAGGAGGGTTATTCATTGTCTCTTCCAACTCTAGGACCTGGAAGAAAGAGCTTTGGTCAAATTGTTTCTCCAAGTCAATCATGGTGTTCTCAACATCCACCATTGTGCTTTCCATGTCTATCAATGTGTTCTCTACCCATTTTGACTAATTTGCATACTTTTCAATGTCAGGTCTGGGGTAGTGGATGTAAGGTCCCAGCTTGACCTTTTGTCTAAGTTTGTTTACAAATCCATGAGGGTCATAATTCCAGATGAAACTATTCCTGAATTTCATGTCTTGGAGCATCTTATCAGCCTCAGGTCCAGCCTCTATGGTGTTGCAGATGAAAGGTCCCATTCGATTCTTCATTTTAATCTGTTACTTCTTCCTAGTAGCTAGGAAGTTGACTTCATCTACACTTATGATTCTCTTGAAATATTCAAGGGAAAATATTCTCATTGGTAGGTACTTTAGCAATTTGTAAGGGGCTAGCTCATAGCCATAGATCCTAATTTCATTGTGAGTCTGGTAGAGGTACCAGTTTCCTACCTTGCTATTATTTTCCAGTTGTAGCACTCTCTTGATCTCAAGACTGATTCTAGGTTGAGTGCTAGAAGTCAGCATGCTTATGACAAGGTGAACAAAACAATCTATGAAGTCTTTATATGAAAATGAAGTTGAAAACTTCTAGACCAAGGGTTTCCAGTAGATGACTGGTATTTCCTTTCCCATGGTATCTAATTTGTGGATATTTACTGGGAATTTGTTTGTCTAAAAGTACAAGAACATGTAGAACAACACTAAAGAGTATTTGAAAACTCTTTCAGTGGGCAATCTTGTAAACTGTTCATGCATTCTATCTGCAATGAACTAAGCATAGTCAAACATAATGGTAGGAGGTTGACCTGGGGTGAAAATGGACAAAAGGGCCATGATTATCGCATCTATGTGCTCATCTAATCTGTAACCTAAGATGCATGAGAGCATGGTAATTATTCTTCTGACAGTTTCTAAGAAAATGGTGGCAGCATAAGGTGAAATATCCTTTGGAGTGTGGTGCTCTTCAACAATGAAATTCTTAAAAATCTGCTTGATTTTGGATGGGTCTAGGGTAGCATACAAGTTTAAGAAGCTTCCTATTGACAACGGAGTCAAATTGTGGCTGGGATAGATTTGAGGCGTCTGGTTTCTAGACTCAGCAGTAATGGTAAACAACAAATCCTAGTTTGGGTAAATTATAGCCCTTTGGCTAGGGTTATAGCAAACATGGTAGAAGTGAACAATGTCTAGGAAAGGGTGGACTTCTGGGAATGTATACTTAAACAAATTGGACTCCCATAGGTGTATATCATCAGCTTTGTTGAGGAACCTATCTTTACTCCAGAAATGGATTGTTAATAGGTTAGCTGGAGTGGTTGTATCTTTGATTTGAAAATTCCTGTCTGTTAGGGCTAGGTGGTCAATGTCTAAATGAGGGGATGTAATTGGTCTGACATCTAGAGAGGTCTGTGCAGCCATTTCTGTGATAATCTATGGAAATTTTTGCTTTGGGAGTGAAGTTTCAGTAATTGAATAACCAGGGTAGGGTATGCATAGTTTGCAGGTTGGGGTTCTGGTACTTTGGGAATTAGAGACTCTCAATTAAATTACAATTTATCAAATTATTTCAATTATTTCAAGAATTATTTATTTTCTTTTAAATGAGAGGGAAATTTCTTGGTTTTTGTTCAAATACCTAGAATTTACAATCGGGATTGCAACTGGTTTTCAATTCGGGTTTGCAGAGGGCTTCAACAGCTTGGATGGTGTGCTGGGTGGCTGAAATGGATGTCTGAAGCTTCTTTGGGCTACAATTATTAGTTGGAAGTAGTTGCAAAGGCTTGGGGGCGCAGGAGAGCTTAGAATTCTTTCTCAGAGAAAATGCGTGAAAAGAGTGAAAATGGGGGTCAGTGGGTTTTTAACTGCGAACGGTTGGAAAAATGGCAGGGAAAAAATATTTTATGAACAGTGTTGGTTTTCACATTGGCGGGGAGGCGGTTTTGGAGGTCATCGCATTGCTTATGGGGGTCAGGCGGTATTTTTCCAGGGGAATGCGATCTATGCTAGAGGCTGACACATAGGAAAATGGGCCCCCAGCAAAACCACACATATCGTGTGCTCTCGGGCCGTTAAAGGTCGGACATCACATGAGTGAAATATGGGTGATGGTCGTTAGATCTGGGGGTTGATGATCAGACGACCATTGCATGGGAAAGTTGCGCGGTCGGGTAACAGGGCAGAGATTAGCAGGACCAATGGGTTTTAATCACTGTTTAAGGTAATTAACCCATGCTTAATCGTGGATTAATCAAACTGTGGAGTTTTGGGATACGCGGGGTTAGTTTACCGTACTAGGATGGTAGGTTAAACTTGATTTTGTCAGGAAAATGGTTAAGTGGTGGAGTTATTTGGGGGGGGGGGGGGGTGGTTTAGAGTTAGGATAAATGGTATTGAAGGGTTTTTTGGGTAAAAAGATGATTTTAAAAGGGGGGAAAGGGGTTTAACACTTAGGGGGATGGTTTTTAGAAGTAATTGACTAAGGAATATGTGAAACTAAGGGGTAGGAGTGAAAATGAAAGGAAAGGGGTTTTCATAAGCCATGAAGGGGTAAAAGGGAAATTAGTGAATATGTAGTGGGAGTAAAATGTGATGAAGGGGGAGTTAGGCAAATCAGCTTATGAGCATGCTTTTTTCATTGATCACTGCTCCTACACATTGAAACACATAGTTAAGAATGATAATAGTGCTTATGCTCCAAATGACTTGTATTTCTGCAACCTTTCTTCTACCTACCCTAAAAAATTTTCTTCACTTTGGTGGGTGCACTTAAGCTAGAAAATCATTTTCTTTCCTTTTCTTTTATGAAAAAAAATATCTACTTCTAACCTTATATCTTCCAAGGGCTTAGATTAAACTGATGAGCTCTTTTTATTTCTCTACCTATCTACTGATCTACCAAGATTAAATTGTATGGCAAGATCTTTATTTCTCTAAATATTAACTTTAAATTCAAAACATGAAGTAGTCAAGGTTAAACAATTTGAATATCATTGGTTGTGGCATTAATAACAAGTTGTACACAACCATTATTTGGACAATAATAGTAAACATTAGTGGCACTTGGACTTGCACACTTTCATGATCTTTGTTGTTTGGGGTTCATATTTTTTCATTTTTTTGTGATCTTTTCTTATTTATTTTTGTCCTTTGTTTTTCTTTAAGGACATACCCTCTTTTCATTTTTTAATTTTAATATAGAAAACATCTGCAAAAAGAAAAGGTATGTACAATATTGCAAGACTTAACCTTAGCCAATTCAAAATTATGAATCCTATCACTATATGACCCTAACAGTGGCTCCACATGGGGATGGCATTTTTTGATGAAATGTCAAGAACAATGAAGCTCAGTAGCCTTTGAATTATGACTATGGTTACCTTGTGAACTGTGCTTCTGTGATTTTTGCCTTATTGATGGTTATGATGGTTGAACCTTCAAAGCTCAGGGCCTTCTCTTCGAGCTTCTACTTCAAATACCACCATCCAATCCATACTACACTCTGCAATGTTATGTACAATTATGCAAAGCAAAGTGATCTATTTGTTAGTCAGTAGAATAATAATGCTTCAGCATCCTACCATTAATAGGTCCTCTTGGTAGATCCGCCCCATTTTCTTCTCTTAAAAAGAAGGCATTGTTTCCTCTGTAACCATAGATGACAAAAGGCCCTTGCCATAAAGAGTCAAACTTTCCATGCTTGCTTTTGTCTTCTCTCCTTGAATCCCACTTGAGAGCTTTGTCTCCTATGTAGGAATCATTTGCTTTGGTCTTTTTATCAAAGACATTTTTAATTTTGTCTTGGATTAGCTGTGATTTTACATATAATTCCTCTCTGGTCTGCTGTAGGTGTATAGTCTAATTGATCCTTCTCTAAATGTCATTTGGTTCCACCTGTAGTTCCTGGATGATTTTCATAACTGTTACTCCAAGAGATGATGGAAAAACAACATTCATCCTATATACCGGTTGATAAGGTGATGTTCCAATGGATTTCTTAGTAGTCAGTCTATATTCCCATAAGGCATTGACTAGCTTCTTGTTCCATGTCTTTTTATTATCCTCCAGTAACTTTTTGATGATATTTACCAGGCTTTTATTAGATTATTCTACTAGTCCATTACCTTGAGGGTAATAGGTTGTGGAGTGGCCAAGGGTGATGTGGTATCTATTACAGAAGTCTACCATCTTTTTGGATTTGAAGGCAACTGCATTATCAGTAATGAGCTTCTAGGGGTAGCCAAACCTTCATAGGATATTATTTTCTAAAAACAAGATTATGACAGTGTTTGTGACTTGTCTAGAAGGGATGGCTTCTATCCATTTCATGAAATAGTCAATAGCTGTCAGAATCCATTTGTGTCGGGCTGATGAGGTTAGGTGTATTTCTCCAATGAAGTCTAACCCCCATTGTTGAAATGGAATTTCAGTGGAAATTGGCTTAAGTGGTAAGGGTAAAAGTTTTCTTTTTCCCTCAAAAGTTGGCATTTATGGTAGGAGGTCACATGCTTTTTAACATCTACAAACAAAGTGGGCCAGTAGAAACCAGCCCTCAGAATTTTGTCAGTAGTATTCTTCCAGTACAAGTGTCCTCCACAATCTCCTGCATGAAACTCTTGTAAAATATTATCAGCTTCCTCTTTTAATAAATATGTTAAAAGAATACCATTGTTGTCCTTCCAAAACAATGCGTCATCTATAATATAATATCTCAATGATTTCAGTTTTAAGAATCTAGCTTTACTTCTTGTCGATCCAGGAGGACCTTGTAAATTTAGTAATACAAATGTAACATCTGCATACCAGGGTGAACCAGTAAAAGGTTCACTAATCTATGGAGTTGCCATCTCCTCCTGATCATTAAGGGCACTAATAAAGTTGATATCTAGGGCCTGACAGTTCGATTCAGCCATAATTTTGGCTAAACCTTGGCCTTTGATGAGCTTAGTGGATTTTATCTCTATGTCATATTCCGATATTGTGGCAATCCATTTGCCTCTTTTACCTTCAGGCCCATTTTGAGTCAAAATGTTCTTAACTACAGAGTTTGGAACATAAGCAATAATGTGAGAGTACAGAATGTACACTCTGAAATCTTTGATGGCCTTAACTAAAGCTAATACCTACTTTTCCATGATATTATATTTAAGTGTGGAATCTCTTAAGGATTTACTAAAGAATTCTATGGGATGTTCATATCCTGGACTGTTCTTTTGCAGCAAGACTGCTGCGATGGTGTGTTTCAAAGCAAAAGAAAAAATAATAAAATCTTTGTTAAAGTCTAGACTTATTAGGACTGGAGTCTTGGTTAAGGCTTCCTTGATAGGTTCAAAGGATTGTTTTGCCTCCACTATCCATTTAAGTGTAGAGTCCTTTCTAAGCATGTTATTTAATTCCCTAATTAATTCTATTAGATTAGAGATGAATCTCCTAAGAAAATTAATCTTACCTAGAAATGATTATAGCTCTCTAATGTTTCTAGGATGGGAAATAGTCAAAATGGATTCTATTCTGCCATGATCTATCCTAATCCCATCTTTAGATATGATGTGTCCTAATAGCTTTCCCTCCTCTAGACCGAAGAGTGTCTTTTTAGGATTTAAAGAAATCCAAAATTTCCTGCATTTGATGAATACTCTCCTTAAGTGATCTAAGTGTTCATTGTCAAATTTGGAGAAAACTGTAATGTCATCTTGATACACTATTAGGAAATCATGGATCTCCTTTGCAAATACAATATCCATGTCTCTCTGAAAAGTGGCACCTGCATTCATTAGTCCAAATGGCATCTTCAGATACATGAAGGTACCCCATGGAGTAGTAAAAGCAATTTTGGTTTGATCCTCTAGTTGAACGAGGACCTAGTTAGAGCCAAAGAATCCATCTAATAGTGAGATTCTGGAAGATCCCACCACCCTTTGAAGCATATGATCCATTTTTGGTAAGGGGTAGTTATCTTTTAAAGAGACCTTGTTTAGATTTCTAAAGTCTACACAAAGTCTAATTTCTCCGGTCTTTTTCCTAGTGGTAACTAAGTTTGATATCCAATATGAGTATCTTATAGGGGCTATTATTTGAGCATTAAAAATTATTTTGACCTCTTTCTCTATGGATGGCATAAGAACTGGGTTTATGCTCCTATGTTTATGTTTGAAAGGTTTACGTTCTTCTTTCAGAGGTATTTTATATTGGATTATGCTGGTGTCATAATATTTTAAGTCTTCATAACTCCATGTAAAAAAATCCTAGAATTCTTTAAACAAATTAATATATTTTACCTTTTCCTTTGGAGGTAAGGCTTTCGATATCTTAATAAGCTTTGGATTATCCTCAGTTCCTATATTGCACTCTTCTATGTCTGCTCTAAGGGGTTCCATTTTGGGTTTCTTAGATACATCATTAGAGTCATATAAATATTCTAAAGGGACTAGGCATTTAGGCAAAAAATTGTTTTCAAATTAAGGATCTCTGGATCATCATCCATTATTTCATCTATTTCTACATTCTCTAAATTATCTATTTCTACTCTAAAAAATTTAGTAGGTTTAGCTATGTCAAAAATATTTACATCTAAATTATTTTCTATGTCATTGTCTATACTTGTACAATCTGTGTCTATTCTATAATTCTAAAATTCACCCTCATTGTTCATGAAATTGTATATCTAGGAATCCTGGGAGAAAATCTGCCAACACTTTAAGTTGTCTAGGATGACAGGCCTATGTATGACTTATGTTGTGTACTAGTGGTTGGGTTGAAATGGTAATTTACAAGTACTAGCAAAAGTAGCAAGACTGTGGGCCTGCATGTTTTGACTTCTGGGGATGGAAGCAAAGTTTGTTTCCAGGAGGTCTTTGATCAAATCTAGAACAGTTTCCCTATATAGACCAAGCCTAGGGTTGTTTACAAATTACTCACCATTAATTTGTTTGATAATCAGTTTAGAGTCTCCCATTATGGAAACTCTTTTAGCTCCAAGTTTTCTAATGATTTTTAACCCTAAAACTAGGGCTTCATATCCGGCCATGTTGTTGGTACACTTGAAGTTCAATCTCAAGGCATGTCCCTTAGAGTGATTATTTTCCATATTATGGATCCATACTCCTACACTAGCCCCTAAAATATTGACAAACTCGTCAAAATCTAGGTGCCAAAGGGACTCATGAAATATGTTCTCACTATTAGTTGTTTTGTATTTCATTTCTTTAGCTGTGATTTGATTATTGTCAGCTATGTTTTCATTATTGCCATTTTCTGCATTGTATAAGATAAAGGAGTCCATATCAGAATGCATGGAGTAGATGGGAAATTTTTGAGGCTTTTCATCACTACTAACCATGTACTTCATCAACATTTCTTTGTACAGTTTTCTAGGTTGGCCAAAAATAGATATGGTGGCATAAGACATATCCAACTGCAAGGATCCTTGTATTTTTGCTCCCCATGAGCAAGATAGTAGCATTCCATATTTAGGAGGGATATATGCAACTATTATGTCCATTAACATACTCTTTGTAGGGCATTAGACTAGTGTTACACATAAGTCTTTGATCAAACCAAGGCATTTAACCTAGCTAGAATCAAAGGAAAATAAATCCTTATATGGTCTAGTTATGTCTAGGTTGAGCCTTTCCATTATGGCTTTTGGCATCAAATTGTGGATGCCCCTGAGTCTAACATAGCGTTGTGCAATATTTTGTCATGGATGTTTAATCTTATGTAGAATGGAAGGAATTCCCCTTGATGGTGAATACCATTGGCCTCAGGGCCAAACAATAACTCTGATTGATCGTCATTCAGGTTAACAACATATTCTCCCTCTCCTATATTCAAAGTTTCAACTATCTGCGACCTGTAGGATTGATTCTTAACTAGTTCAGTCAAGGGAATTGCTATCTTTAATTTGGATATTTCAGTTTTTATATTGAAGGGGATTTGATGTTTGTTTGTTTGATTTAGATCTTCCTTAACATTTGTAGTTTGAGTGTTTTTATCCTTTTGATCAATACTAGGTATCTCAATCTATGTTTCTACTGTTTTGTCTTTATTTCTCTTGTAAGGATTGGTTTCAGTGATTGTTTTAGTTTGTGTTTCTGTATGTGTTATGTCTACAATTTTAGGGGAATAATTTTCAGGTATTCCCCTAGGTAGGATCTGTAATACTTCTTAACTGGCGATTATTTTATTTTGTTAGTTCATGTATGGATTGATCTTTTTATGGGAGGTTCATTGTTTTTATTACTCCTTAGGGTATATTGTTTATGTACCTCAAATATAGCCGACTCATAACCATTTTTAAATTCGAAAGATTCACCAGATTCCAACTGCAACTATTGGAGCATATATAACTCCTGTTCTTTTTGGGTAAGAAAAACAATGTCTTCATTTAAGTCCTAGTAAATTAATCTGGGTATCATCTTCTCCTTCTTGGCTCTATGACCCTTCAACATAGTTCTCCTAGAAGGGAGGCCTAATCTGCTGGTCTGGTATGGCGTTTTTTCCAATATTTGAGTTCTTTCTAAAATTAGGGTTTCTTATTTGTGGTGGTTGTTGATTCTCCCATTGGTTTTTTCTCTCCATGTTCTCTAGCCTGTCCATTATTCTTTCTATGCTTCTAGCTAAGTTATCTAATTTTCCATCTGAGGTTGAAGTTTCTTCCTTAAAAACACCTCTTTTTTCATTCTTCATTCTGGCCTTTTTGGCCAACAGGTTGGCCTCTACACTAACAACATTGGTCTGCATTTGTTCCAGTGTTAGAGGATTTCTTTGCCTTAACTGGTATGACATGTCAGTGTCAAAACCATCAGGGATTTTAATCAATGCCAAGTCAGGAGGAGGCTTAATGTTGGCTGGGATTGCATTGTATATACTGTTAAACCTAGTGCGATAGTCTTGAATTGATTCAACAAGAGCTCTTCTAATGTTTTCATATTCGAACAATATTTGCAATGGGTTCTTCTTTCTCTCCCATCTATCCAGAAATAACCTATGAAAATTAGCTAGATCTGCTATGTGATTAGCAGGTAAGGATTTAAACCATTTCTTGACATCTCCAGTTAAAGTTTGGGCAAAGAGTCTCATCTGGACATTTGCTTCATCTATCTCATGCAGCTCAAAATAATTAGTCACCTTGTTTACACGCTGCTGGGCAGTGTACTGACCAGTGGCATCAAACAAGAAGATTTTACTTTGATAATCTTGGGGCATGGCATTGGGTTGTGCAGGTAGAACTAGAGGAGCATATATGTTTGCCATTGTTGTGATTCTATCTTGAGTAGGGGGTAAAGTTGTGGTGCTTGAGGCAAGAACTAAATTGAATGGAGGAAAACTAGATGATGATGAGGATGGCTAATTAATAACTGGTTTAGGTGATTGGATTGTGGTAGATATAAGTGGTGATGTTGTGGTAAAAGAAGGGATACTTACAGTGAGTGAAGTTGATACAAAAACTTTAGGGGCTACAGTAGTAAAGACAGATGTTTAAGAGGATTTCTGAAGGTAAGATTCACTTACATTAGTTATCAACTTAGAGGCCCAAGCTTCTATTTTTTTCAAAAGTCTCAACTACAAATTTATCTAAATCTGAATGAATTACCCTTTTTGATTAAATGATTTTAAGAAATTCAGGGTCTAAAACTATTTCCTGGATATCATTCTCATATTTACTTCTGGATAAAGAGAGATCAAATGACAAGTCGAAAGGGAGTTCTTCTAAGGTTAACAACTCTTCAGGTAGTGAATTGAGTTTGATCAACTGACTACTACTAGCTTGATTTTATGTTATTTTGGGTTTTCTTAAAATCTACTATGGGTCATCATCTATAGTAGCAGGGTTTTTTAATCTAGGTTGTCATTGATGTCAATATGGAAATATTCTGGACAGTAAACAATGATGTGAAGCCAAGTAAAGCATATCCATGAAGTAATAGGAGGATGTCAATATGACAATATTCTGGATAGCAAATAATGATGTGAAGCCAAGGAGAGCAGATCCATGTAAGCAATAGAGGTATCAGAAGTCATAGGAGTAAAGAGATTAGAGATATCACATGAAATATTGGAGGAGTTAACATAACGGGGGAATAGTGTTATTGGAGGAATTATATCAACAACATTCATTAATGGATCTAATATGAGTTATGCAGACTCGATGGTTCAATAGAACACGCCCTAATGTAATATTGTGTCCACCTAATTGGAAGTTCATATCACCAGTCTTAAAGGAATGCTACAAAAAACCTGCAATTGCAATTTGAAGCTACGGACACGACTGCCCCATAGAATACACCATCATGTTATATCACATTTGCCTCCTTGCGATTCATATGACAAATCTTAAGAGTTGACACGGCCAAACCGCCGATTGTGATTAAAGCTATGACATGGCGTGTGGGGACCTCCACTAATGTGGCTTTCCGTAAATAAACAAATTGATGAATTATTGAATGAAAAATATATAGGTCAGCCTCCCCTCAGTAAATGTGTCTTTTCGATTATTAGTAAGAACCCGTATAAATACAAGCTCAAACATTTTACTAAATGCAATAATCTCGGGCATTGATAATAGAGAAGAAGTACAGTTCACAACTCGTGAACGTGAAGTAGCCGAGCAAAGAAGGAAGCTGAAGACCGAGAAACCGAAGGCCGAGTGAAGAAGGAAGCTGAAGACCGAGAAGCCGAAAGTCGAGCAAAGAAGGAAGTTGAAGACCAAGAAGCCGAAGCACATGACCAATTGAACAATAGTTTATCAATTAAACAATGGTTTTGTCAATTGAACAAAAGTTCATTAGTTGAATAGCAGTTTGTCAATTGAACAACAATTTTTTCAATTGAATAGTAGTTTTGTCAATTGAATAGCAATTCGTCAATTGAACAACAGTTTGTCAATTGAACAACAGTTTGTCAATTGAACAACAGTTTGTCAATTGAATAGCAATTTGTCAATTGAACAATAGTTTGTCAATTGAACAACAATTGAACAACACATGGCCAGTTGAACAGTAGAAAGTCAATTGAGCAACAATTGAACAACATGGTCAATTGAACAGTAGGGTTAATTGAACAGAAAGTAAACAACAAGTCAATTGAACAACAAGTGAATAGCTGTTTGGAAGACCTTTGCATATGCCATCATGAGGTGACTTGGGCAAATTGATTGGGTACCATGAAGAATAGCGAAGACGCCTTCATGTGAAGAGAACAAATTTGTCGTTGATGACGTGATGTGAATGATAAGTTGACAACATCGTTGAATATTGAAAGGGCTCGTTGAAGAAGATAGTAGGAGTCATGAAGGACAACCAAACATACCTTGAAAAAGTGAAAAGATAGGGTTGGAGCCCTATGAGGTTGGTGCCTTAGAATTAGCAAGGTTGGAGTCTTGGAAGTCCAAGTCGGTGCTTGGAAAATACAGGTAGAAGATTGGAAGATTGAGGATTGGTGTCCTTGGAGTTGGTGCTCCTAAACTCAAGGTTTGTGGCTTGGATAGGGTCGAAGCCCTAGAGGTTGGAGCCTCACTAAAGTCCAAGTTGAATCTTGGCAATCATTGTACTCATTTATTTGTTATTGATTCAATTAATAAAAGAATTTATTCTTATCATTGTTTTTTTTGTGTTCTAAATATAAGTGATCTAACTGGTAAAAGTAACAATTGAAAAAGGAATACTGATTCAAACCCCCCCCACCCCCTTCCCCCGTCTCAGTATTTCTAATAATTAGTATCAGAGCCAATACCTTCACTCAAAGCCTAACAACTTGAAGGTTGATCATTAGAACACAAATGGAAAAGCCAAGGAAGAAAGTCTGAAATCCTCCTAAAGATGTGTCTCCCTCAAACACCAAAATTGATGACAATCAATTTGTGGAGGCTCCATTGTTCAATGGAAACTTTGAAATGGGAAGCAAAAATGAGGAATTTCTTAAAGACTCAAGGGATTGAAGTCTAGAAATTGGTGATTGTTGAGAACATGATGGATGAAAAATCCAAGGAACATAATACAATAGCAATGAAAGCAATCTTGAATGGGCTACCTGATTCTATGAAGGCCAATTTTGGAAAATGTTCATCAGCAAAAGGCATATGGGATAAACTTCATGAGCTTTACTCAAAAGGAGCATTGATCATGACCACTAGTCAAGAAGATGATGGAAACCAAGAAGGAAATCCAGAACCCATCATAGAAGTTGAAAATGAGAATAATGACATCAAGGCTAAAGAAGACCTAGAAGATGAAGAGAATGAAAAATATTTCGAGGAAGATCTCCTCACTAAACTTATGGCTTCCATGGAAGAGATCATCAATTTGAAAAAGGAAAATGAGGTACTTAAGAAGGAAGCACCAGTGGGTAACCAAGACCAAACAAGGAAGGAAGATACCTTGTCAAGCCACCTTGAACAAAGGCATAAGAGCTTGAACAAACTTGAAATAGAGTTTGGTCAATACAAGGAAGAGGTATCATCCCTTAGATCTCAACTAGAAGAAGAAAGGAAGCAAGCACAAGGAGATGAGAAGGTGATTGAAGCTTTGAAATTCATAGAAGAACAAGTTGATGAAGCAGAAAAGGAGAGAAACACCATGATATGCCAACTAGAAGAAAAGGATGCTGACATCACCAAGTTGAAATAAAAAATCACATCTCTTAAAGGCCAATCATGTGAAGAAACTAAGATGAAGGAAGAAATGGAGCTCATACTATCAAAGAAGGATGAAGAATGCAAGAACGTGAAAGAAGAAATTGTCTTTCTTAAAAGGGAAGTTGAATTACTGAATAAGAACTTGAAAAGTTCTCAAACCCTAGATGACATCCTAAGTCATCAAACGTATCCTATTGATAAATCAGGTCTTCACTATGCAGGTGAATCCTCAAGCAAGAATAATCCATATTCTAATGCTTTGAACAACAAGGATGAGAGGAAGCCTAGAAGAAATGTTGATGACCTCAGTTCCAACAAAGGCAAGAAGAAGATTCAAGGCAACAATGGAAGAAATCCCACTCCAAGAAGACTTGCAAATGGTGTCAAGGATGGAAGAAGCAATGGTTATTATCAAGGAATCCCAAAGAAGGAAGGCTTCAGAAGTACTTCAAGGAAATATCCATCTCCCAGGTTCCAAAGTTTATTTCTTGGTTATTGTTATTCTTGTACAAACTTTGGACACATGGCAAAATATTGTAGGGCATATCACAAAGATAATTATAATGGTCCCCGACAATCTCTGAGAAGCAATTCTGTAGGAAGAAATCATGAATTCTTATTCATGAACAATATAGAATGCTTCAAGTGTCATAACATTGGTCATATGGCATGTGACTGTAACTTAACTTGGGGTCCTGCACAAGCTAGAACCATGCCAAAGAATAAAGTTACACAAGTATGGAGGAGAAAATTGATACAATCTGAAAATCTTCTGAGCTATCCAACCAACAACACATGTTGTTGACTTGATGAAGATATCCTTAATATTTCGAGTGTTTGATGAAGGATTCTACCAAAAAGAGATGATGCATACAGATAGGGGGAGCTTGTGATTCCTGATCATTATTGCAGAAGCTATTTGAGAATGGACCTTATGAAATCCTTGATAAAAAATTGGATTGCAGCATTGCGTGGAGCCTTCTAATCTGAAATTGAGTGTTGAAGTGATATGTTAAGGAGGGTTTGGATAGAATGTTTTTGTAGCCACTTTAATGGTGTAAAGGGGAATCGTTAAAGGCAGGCTGTTGAAGTCCCATGTATAGTCATTTAAGAAGTAAAGTCCACTATTATAATGCATATCCATGGAACCTAGTGTACAACATTTTTTAAGGTTGTGTGCTGGAACTAAAGCATGCAGTTTGGAGACACCTGCTTGGATTTGAAAAGAAACCTATAAAGAGTTTGGACTGAGTCTTAGATTTGTGGAATAGTGGATAGCAACCTAAAACTTTGGACAGTGCCTTTACTCCTAAAATTTTGGACTCTGACCTCTGCAGCAACATACATAGAGGCTTGGATCACTATTTTTCAGACTAAGTCTAATGAACTGAAGCTCGGACAGCACGACACCTAAAACAGCTTGGATCTGTTTCATGACCCCTACAATAGTTTGATTTGTGTCATCTTGTGAAGCTCAGAGCATCTACAACTCAGAGCTATTGAATAGTGAGAATTTTTAGCTCTGACAGTGACTTTCTCAAAGGATTAGATTATTCTTGTAAATCTTGGATAGAAGCTTGGACTACAGGAGGCATAAACACAGTAAACACGAAGTCAATGAGGGATATTATTATGGAGAAAACAACCACTATTAAAAAGGACAGTTGAATTAAAATATTCTTCTTCAGACCTGTTGCTACTCGGTCAATCCAGTGTTGCAGACTTTGGTTGTGAAGATAGCTTTGTGGAGTTTCAAAGGCTTGGAACTATGCATAGACTTCAGATAGAGAACAATCCTATTATACGTTTTAGTCCTCAGTCTTGTGGAGCTTGTCAATTGATCCATCAACCAGACTTACACCTTTGGACTTGTGGTAAGCTGTCATCCACTGAAGCTCATGTTACCCTAAGAAAGTAATACTTGTTCAGCTCAGATTTATGACAGCCATCGAACATGTTTTGGAGGACTCACTACTCGACCAGTTTGTAGTGGTTGTCATGTCGGTGGAAGGATCAGTAAGAAGAATAAATTGTAGTGTCTTGGACTAGGAACTGTGGTGTTGGAATCTTGTTGAAGGATGCTTGATTGTTGTGCAGAAGAAGATCTATTTGAAGACATTCTTAGCCTTGTTGAAGCGGTATTATAGACATCTTATTGAAGGAGTTTTTTACTACTTCTTGGAGCAGTACTTTGAAAGGTGGTGAAGGGTAGTATGCAATGAATTGGATGGCAGTAACTAAAGGAGAAGAACAGAGAAATAAAGGAAATCGGATCTGAATAAAGATAACACTTTTAGTGGAAATTTTTTCTCTTGATTCGGACTGTGCATGCCTCTCAATTTTGACTATGGAGACATTATAATACGGTGTAGAAGCATAAAAGCTTGGACTTGGACATTTGGTATATGGCTATTTGGATTCTATTTTGAAGCAATGAAGTGGAGCATTTTTTAAGAATTGTTGAAGCCATGATGAAGAAGTTTTGATAAATGAAAAAGGGATAATGTGCTAGCTGATTATGAGGTAGAAATCTTTCTATCTTGAGTAAAAAGAAGACCATCACGACAGGGGGAGTAACATACCCATAAAGATCTAATGTTAAAAAAGAACAGAAGCAGTTTGATAGAGGGATCAACTTGACAAGGGGAGCAGTTCAATGGAGGGAGTCCTTGTGCACTCCTTTCCCATTGATGTCAAAGGGGGAGAGAGAAGAAGAATATTTCCATCAATGACAAAGGGGGAGATTGTTAATCTAGGTTTTCATTGATGTCAATATGGCAATATTCTGGACAATAAACAATGATGTGAAGCCAACCAGAGCAGATCCGTGAAGCAATAGGAGCATGTTAATATGACAATATTCTGGATAACAAATAATGATGTGAAGCCAAGGAGAGCAGATCCATGTAAACAACAGAGCTATTAGAGTAGTGTATCAGAAGTCATAGGAGTAAAGAGATCAGACATATCACATAAAATATTGGAGGAGTTAACATAACGGAGGAATAGTGTTATGGGAGGAATTATATCAACAATATTCATCAATGGATCTAATATGAGTTATGTGGACCCGTTGGTTCAATAGAACACGCCCTAATGTAATATTGTGTCCACCTCGTCGGAAGTTCATATCACCAGTCTTAAAAGAATGCCGCAAAAAACCTGCAATTGCGATTTGAAGCTGTAGACCCGACTGCTCCATAGAATACACCATCATGTTATATTGTGTCCACCTCATTGGGAGCCATATGACAAATCTTAAGAGTTGACACGGCCAAACCGCTGATTACGATTAAGTTATGACTTGGCATGTGGGGACCTCCACTAATGTGGCTTTCCATAAATAAACAAATTGATGAATAATACAGGATCATCAAGGTCGTCTGAAGCATCAGTTGTAGAGTTAGCTTGTGCATTCCTGCACCAGAGAGTGGCAAGGCCCAAAATTATCCCTTACACAGAAATGGTTAAAGGAATATTAGACAGCGTTGACATCAAGACAGGCAGCTTAGGGCTCAAGGTCAAGAGCTCTCAGAATCATTGTTTTCACAAAATTTCAACTTTACATCTGCTACAAGAAAACACGCAAGAGGCGAAAATCGCACTAAGGAAGCCCAGATTAAGAAACAAAGGCAGTTTCCTAGGCGCCATCGCTGGGTAAAACTTCTCGAAATGGGAAGCCTCTAATTGCTCAGTCTCCTGTAAGCCCAGTACCGAAAAGATAGTACCAGCTCTTGTTGATTCCATTTTGTAGCACATTTAAAGGCTGAAGTCAGCCAACTGACTCTTATCAAGCAAATGCTGAATGCTTGTGACATTAAGGAGAAAATACAGAAATAATTAGTTTTAGATTTAATTTTAGAAATAGTTTTATTTTATTTTGCCTAGAAAAAGGATGGTCATTTAAATCGTATCCTAAATTTTTGCAAATAAGTTATTTTTAGAAATAGTTAGTAGTATTTAAACCCTTCTCATGCATTTAGAGAAGGGTCCAGAAATTGATCAAAAACTTGTCCTCAGAACATGCACTTTTGCACCCTCCGAGGAGGTTTTGGTGAATGAATGGAACAGGGTTTATTTATTTTTGCATCTGATATCTGCTACTGATGTTGCACTTTTGTACTCTTAGTTGATGTCAGATTGAGAAGAGATAAATCGTTATCGCTTGAAGCTCATGAGTAGAACTAGTTATAAATGGTACTTCTATCTCTTAACTGTTTCTATCTCATGTGTTAGAGTGATATTTAAATTCAGTTGTTTACATGTTAATGCTTGAATTCCTGAGTTATCATTTGGCACTTTTGTACGGTGATAGCTATTTATTTGTGCTTGATATGTGAACAGCTTACTATGTGATATGTTTCTCACAACTGTTTCGTCTAACTTTTTATGCGAAGTAGTTCATCTATATTGAATTCTTTTCTTATAACAGTTGAATGCCCTTTATTACCAATTGTTATTTGAAATCATTTTAGATCGCATAACAGAAAAATCTTACTCCGGGTTAGTATAGATATTAGATGTCGTTGCTTTTTTAGAATACAATTGCATATCTTTAGATTAGAATTAGAACTAGATTATCTCATTTAGAATCTTTTAAAGCCACAAACATCAATCAATCTTACACACACACACAAATTGGGAAACTGGTCCCATTATCCCCAGTCGGACCCGCTATACCAAACGGAAAAGGAGCTGCCAACCAAAGTCCAGACCGGGTGGGTATCCCCCTTGTTGTTAAACCGATTATCGGGGCTTCAAAATATTTGGCGCTAGAAGGAGGGCCTGTAACTATGAATGGCAAGTAAGTCCAAATCAAAATACCATTCTGAGAGTAAATCGCCCTCACCATCTCCCCTGACTTCTCCACTTCATTTAGAATATTTAAATCCACAGTCAGAAGTTGTAGGATCAACAACCACTGCTATAAACCCTGATATTTCATAACAATCTATTTTTGAACCTCTTGAAGTTGAATCTTTGATTCACAAACTTCAGCGATTTTCTATATCTCCTCCAAGATCTGATAAATCTCAAGGCAGCGTGACTTTGCAATATAACCCTGCTCATCCCTTGACCAGATTAAAGAGCGAAAAATTTGGTGTATAACCAACTGAATTACCTCTACCCACTAGGAAGAGAGCAAGGAAATCACCTAAAGGGTCTGATAGTGAGACTCTTTCACCATCATCATCCATCTCAACTCCCTCACCGCGAAGTCAACCGTCCACTCCGCCGCTCCAGATCATTATTCACCAACCTACTGGTACTTCTACATCCCCTTCTCAATCATCCAGAGTTATTATATCCTCATCTTCTCGACCTTAGGGATCATCTTCTCCACTTCCTTCCGTTAGTAAATCGGCAATGGCTCAATCTCCATGGAACAATCTATGGGTAGTCTTAATGCCTGCGTCCTTGAGTCAGCTTCCAGCCCATCCTGAAAAATGGTTGCCTAAATTCAATCCTGAAGAAGGCATGCTAGCGGAAGAGCATATTAATAACTTTATGCTATCCATAAATCTTAATGGAGTTATCAACGAAGATGTTGTCATTCGACTTTTCCCATATACCCTCCAAGGAATAGCCGGATCATGGTATTTTTCACTACCATCTGGATCTATTACTAATTGGGACATCTTTGAGGAGAAATTCCTCATTAAGTTTGGTGATGATAGGTCTATTGCAACGTTGATTAGTGACCTGTCAAACCTCAGGGCCCAATCAAAAGAGCCCATCAAATACTTCAATTCTCGTTTCAATAAACTATTAAACAAAATTCCTACCGCTTCCAAGCCCAACAAAGAAGTAAGAAGTGAATGGTACATTACTGCATTACCATCAAATATAGCAATCTTCGTGGATAGGGCTAATAAGAAAACTTTGGCTGAAAACATGAAAGAAGCAATAGTTGTAGAGAAAAGGATTATAGCCCTTGAAAAGAAGACTGCAATCGAAGAACGAAAGTCTAAGAAGGTAACATTCAAAGAAGATCCCAAGAAAAAGCAATCAAAATATCCTTTTGATTTAGAAGGATTGCAAAAAGTTTTGAAGACCATGTCTAACGAGATGGTCGACATCAAGAAAAAAGTGGCAGAAACTTCTTCAAAGAAGCCCTACAAAGCTTTTAAAAGGAATCCCTCGACTGATTCAAAGCCCCCCAATGCTATTACAAACGTTGAATCTGAGGAAGAAGAGGAAATCACTACTAAAGAACAAACTGATGAAGAAGAAGTTGTAGAGCTACAAGGAATGTGGGATTTCATCCTCCCACAAGAAGAGGATCAAGAATCATTTCTGGTTAGTACATGAATCAGAAATCAGCTTGATCCCCCCCAAACTACCCCTAAGCCAAAGAGCGCAAGCTCGACAATGAAGGATAAAGTCGCACCTAAGAAAACAACATCTAAAGTGACTCAAACCATCCCAGTCCAAACAGATGCGTCTACTCCATCTAAAACATTGATATTTTTGATGAAATGGAGTACAATATTATAGAAGATATGAAGAAGACTCGGGCCAATATCACTCTTTACGAATTGAGCAAGTTAAAACACCAGCAAAAGATCATTTTGAAAGAATTACATGCTGTGCCAGTTGCACCTTTGCCTGCCGCTGTAATTTCTCAAGCTTCCCATGACATGGGTAGACCTCCGACTAATGCGATTAACAAGGTTGATCCAAATGACGTCGTATTAATTGGAGGCAGATCGAGATCTCATACTCCCCCCTTTCTTCTTACTTATGAAATTTTTAATAAAAATGTGCATAATTGTTTAGTGGATTCTGGAGCTTCATCGAATATTTTACCGAAGTCAATATGTACAAAATTGAACGTTCAACCACAGAAGTTTGTTGTGCACATAGTCCAGCTAGACCGATCACAAGTTGAGGTAATTGGCGAATTGAATCAGGTTACCATAAGGTTTTCATTCAACCCAAAGGTATGTCAAGTTATAGATATTTTGGTTGCTGATATTCCAGAATTTTATGGCTTAATTCTTAGCACGGATTGGTCAGAAAAACTTCATGGATACTTCACAATTGATTGGTCGCACATCTGGCTGCCCTACAATGGTAAACCAAATCAAATAAAAGTTGAACAAGAACGACATCAGAAGTACATAGTAACAGAACTCGAGGGGGAAATGAGCCAGTAGCATCTAACAACAGTATTATTGGCAATTACTCAGTAGATTCTTTCCTAGGGAATTTTAATGCTCATACGTCACCTTATTTAGAACATTTTTTTTTGTCCCAAGTTGAAAACTTTTCCCAAACAGATAGTTCTAAATGTATCAATTTTTTAGATAGTCCTATAAATAAATCTTCATTTTGGAAATTATTTTTTGATGGTTCTAAATATAATGAAGGAGCAGGAGCAAGATGTGTGCTAGTTAGTCTAGAAGGAGATAAAACTATGTTAACTTGCAGACTCAAATTTGATTGCACAAACAATACAGTTGAGTATGAAGCTTTAGTCCACGGGTTGTACAAAGCAATCAGATTAAATGTCAAATACCTTCAAGTTTTCGGAGACTCTGAAATTGTAGTCAGACAGGTACGTAATACTATACATTGCTTATTAGGTCATTTAAAACATTATCAATCTTTAGTTCAAGATCTGACTGAGCACTTTATAGCATTTAATATTTCCTCAATTCCCAGAGTCCAGAATGCAAGTGCAGACCTTTTGGCTAACATAGCTTCTAAACTTATCCCTTTAGAAGATTTTAGTCCTGATAGATTTTCAATAGAATTAATCTTTAGACCTTCTATTCCTGATAACATCACAAATTGGAGAATATTCAACGACGATCCTGATATCGTGAGTTTTCTCACATCCGAAGGATCTTATACCAATCAAATAATTGACAAAGACCAACATGACTGAAAATTGCAACAAGATAACACTAACAATGCTATACCTAAGTCGGTAGTCAAATTAGAAGACCTTTATGATTTGAAAGATCGGTTTAAAAGATCTACTAATTCAAAACTCCAAAGTTCAACTTTGAATTACGAATTAGTAAATCTAGGAACTGATACCAAACCCCAAAACATCAATCTAGGCCTTGGCCTAACTCCCGAAGAAAAATTAGCATATATCCGTCTTTTGAGACAATACGGAAATGTTTTAGCTTGGAACTATGATGAACTTAAAACATACGACACTTCTATCATCCAGCATACTATTCCAATGATGGAAAATGCAAAACCAGTCCAACAGAAGTTGAGAAAAATCCATCCCAATTTAGAAAATCAGATTAAATCCAAACTCAACAAGTTATTGAAAGCCAAAATAATTTTCCCTGTTCGACATTCCAAATGGGTCTCCAACATGGTCCCTGTTAGAAAGAAAAACATAGATATTAGAATCTGTATTGACTTTCGAAACCTTAATAAAGCCTGCCAAAAGGATAATTTTCCTTTACCTCCTATGGAACAAATCTTGCAGGCAGTCGCTGGGTCAGAATTAATCTCCTTTTTAGATGGATTTTCAGGATACAATCAAGTGTTGGTACATCCTGACGATTAATTAAAAACCACATTCAAAACCAAATGGGGTACCTACGCATATAAAAAAATGCCTTTTGGTCTGATTAATGTTGGTGCCACATTTCAGAGAGCCATGGACATTGCATTCAGAGGTTTAGTTAATAAGTCTGTGGTAATCTATTTGGATGATATAACTGTCTATTCCAAGACATGAAGCAACCATCTCAGAGATTTAAAACAAATCTTCCAACGTTGTCTCATGTATGGAATTTCACTCAACCCTAAAATGTCCTTTTTCGCATTAAGTGAAGGAAAACTTCTAGGATTCATAGTGTCAAAAACTGGAATTCACATTGACCCTTACAGAATCAAAGAGATTTTCGAAATTTCCTTACCTCATAACAAAAAAGCTATGCAATCTTTCCTTGGTCAGATTAACTTTGTAAAGAGATTTGTTCCAGACTTTTCAAGAATTGTATCTCCTTTACAAACAATGATAAAAAAGAACTCGATCTTCAAGTGGGGCCAAGACAAATATGAGGCATTCAATCTAATCAAACAAGCAATTATCAATGCTCCATCTTTAGTGACTCCAAATTTTTCAGAGCCTTTTGTTTTATATACATTTGTATCTGACAGATCATACGCAACGATACTTAGACAAATCAAGAGAAGGTAGAAGCCCTGATTGCTTTCTTTAGTTCAAATTTACAGGGAGCTGAATTAAATTATTCAGATGTGGAGAAATAGGCTTAGGCTATTTTCAAAGCAATCAAATATTTCAGACCCTTTTTACTCAAAACCCGCACAAAAATCATTGTACTGTTTCCAGCGGTAAGAAATCTTTTAGTGAAAAAAGATGTGGGTGAGAAAAGAGCCAATTGGGTTACTGCCTTGCAGGAATATGATGTAGAAATCAAACTAGCAAGCATTGTAAAAGGTCAAGGCTTTTGCAAAATGTTGGTCGGAGCATCGCTGATATCCGAAATTCCATCTGCATACATACAAGTGTACGAGGTGAGCCTAAATGATAATGAGTCATTATACGCTGATATCATTTATTATCTAAAGAATGGGTATGCCCCCTCACACTTAGATTATACTAAGAAAAGAGCTCTAAGGTTGAAAGCCAAACAATATCAACTCTTGAATAATGTTCCTTTTAGGATAAATTATGATTATGTTCTACTTATATGTCTTGAATAATCTGAAGCTAAAAATGTTTTGCAGGAACTCCATGACGGGCCAGCAGGCGGACACTATGCTGGAGATGCTACTGCACATAAAATCCTACTCATAGGCTATTACTGGCCTACATTATTCAAAGACTCGCACAATTACGTGAGGAAATGTCAAGTCTGCCAAACTACCACTGGGAGACAGAAGAAACTGTCCTTGCCATTACAGCCAGTCAACATTGAGCAACCTTTTGATCAGTGGGGATTGGACATAATAGGTGAGATCGTTCCACACTCTTCTAAGTAGCATAGATACATCCTTACAGCAACAGATTACTTTACTAAATGGGTAGAAGCAGTTCCACTCAAGACAGCTAATGTTGAACATATCATTGAATTTATAGATCAATTCATAATCACCAAGTTTGGATTGCCTTCCACTTTAATGTTTGATAATGCATCATACTTTGCTGGAAATGCAATGATTGAATTTGCACTTAAAATAGGTTTTAAACTTAAATATTCTTCCAATTATTATCCACAAGGGAACGGGTTAGCTGAATCTACCAATAAAAACCTAATTAGGATAATCAAACGAACAGTTGACCAAAATCATAAAAATTGGCATAAATCTTTAATATATGCCTTATGGGCAGATCCAATAATGAAGAAAGCCTCCATCGACACTTCTCCATTCAATTTAGTTTATGGAAAAGAAGTGGTTCTTCCGACTCATTTAGCAATCCCCTCTCCGTCTTTAGTTCAATACATTGATGAAGTACCAACTTCCTCCTTATAGCTAAGGCAAATGGAAATAATTAAGTTAGAAGAACAGCGAGAACAGGCCAAAAGAACTCATGCTCATCATCAAGCATTAGTGAAATCCTCTTTTGATTCAAACATGATGACCAAAAACTATTTTCAGATGGGAGATCTAGTTTTAAAATGGGACAAGGCCCACGAGGAAAAATGAAAACATACAAAATTTCAACGAATGTGACTTGGTCCTTTTCAGATTGTAGAAGTCATAGGTCCGTCCACTTTTATGTTGCAGGATTTAGCAGGTAAAAGAGATTCTTTACCTGTTAATGGTTAGATCCTAAAAAAATATTTTCCCTAGAAGATTACTCTTTTATTTTGTAGATTAGATTTTTATTTTAATAAAAACAGTTGTGAATGGTCACATTAGGAATTTACCAAAAAAGATACCAATTATCTTTCAGTTTTTGATCTTTTGCTTGTATAAATAGCAAATCTTTTGGAAAATAGATCTTTATTATTGGAAAATACAGTTAATGACTCTAGCCTAGATATGATACTAGTTTCAACTTCATGAAATTCGATGAAAACAACCTTTAGTGAGAAATTGTTTTATATCAGTGTAATGAAAGGTATCAATAACAAAATAAAGATTCTCTGTAGAATAGCTCCTTCCAAAAACTCTACTATTTTCGTCTAGAGCTATCTTAAGGAAATAATGACTTCCTCCCTACTAAGGAAATCACAACTTTCATAGGAACAATCCAACGATACACTTCATCTTAAAGAGGGAGAGGTCTCATCATGAGCCGACTTATCATAATCACAAATATTATAACTTGCTAACTTTGCCAATACTGCATACCACAACAGGGCAATGACTCAAGATTGTTGCAATCAAAAGATAAGGGGTCTCATCACGAGCCAACTTGTTCAGCAAAGTTATAAATCAAGTGAATGACTATGTCATAAATTGGCTATCAAACCAAGACATTGTTCTTTAAGAGTAAAATAAAATTAAAGCAATAAGTGTGGATGTGGATTCTTCTTTGAGAGTTGTAGGTTTCTTTAAGTAGGATAAATGATCATTGCTGGGTAACAGGTAACCCTGTCGAGGCTATGAACGCCTGCTGGCAACAGAGGCTCTACCTACGATAAATGAGCATATTTAAAACTGATTTACAGAGAAGCCTTTGTTTTGCCTTTGTTTTATCTTTATAAAACCAAGTAATGACTGATGTAAATACAAGGAATAACTTGAGGAAGTAAATAATCGGAGTTGAAAATAGTTGAAACAAAATATCATTGATAGGTTAGAACATAATGTACTTTATCTTTCAATAATAAAGTTTAATTTTCTAGAAATTTTTCTGTTTTGGAAGTATAGAAAATTCAAAAGAACGACAGAGATAACTGGTTCTTCCAAGTGAGTCACCAATTGTTGTGGCCACCAACAACCCCCCTTTTTATTTAGTGTTGTGACTAATACTAAATAAATGGGGACCCTTAGCTAAAATTCAAAAAAATAAATTAGTGATTGTATTTCCTATTCAATAAAACTCACCATCGTAAACTTAAGAAAATACCTTTGAAAATATCTAAAAAAAAAAAACTTAAGTTTTGTGATGAGGGAAGACAAAATCACTCCTTAAAGGATATCATATCGTAGAAAAGATAACATGATGCCTCCCTACAAGCCAAAAATCTAAGAATGCGAGATTGCAATGCGAGATCACATATTAAAAACATATATATCACATCGCATGCTTTAAAACGCACTTATGCGGAAAAAGCGTAGAAAATGCCGATATGCGATATCGCATATCGCAAAATCACACCTCGCAAGAAATACATTAAATGTGAAATGCGCATGCTTACGAGTTTGCGATAATGCGACCATGCGATATTGCGATAAAGCAGAAAAGCGATCTTACGAAAAAATGAAAGAGCGATCATGCAATCATGCGATATTGCGATATTGCGATTATGCGATGCATCGTCTCATCGCAAATTTTTCTGGTTCATTATTCAAGGCAAAGTGTTTTCATTAAACGAGAATGGTTATGTGCTTTAAATGCTCATTAATGAAGTAGTTGCTAGTTGTTAATGAAATCTAGTTTTGAGTTTATCAAAGAGCCACTTTACATAAGGTGGCATATTTTTAAATGTCTTCAGTAGTCAAAGCATTGCCGTTGTTATTTATTGTCATTAGTCTCACCTCACTTGTAAACTGCAGGAACGAAGGACAAAAGGTTATATAAAGCAGTGTACAGGAAACTATGGTGAAAATAGGTGAGGCTCTGATATTTGAAGATAGAGAAAAGGCACCCTTGCACAAAGACACAACATGCAACAGAAACGCGGGTATTTTCACCTGGGAAGGCATACATAATCTATTTGAGGAAATAAATCATAAAGTAATGGGATTTATGGATACTATAGGCTCATCAAGGTCATCTGAAGCATTAGTTGCAGAGTTATCTTGTTCATTCTTGCACCAGAGAGTGGCAAGGCCCAAAATTCTCCCCTGCACAGAAATGGTTAAAGGAATATTAGACAACGCTGACATAAAGACAGGCAATTTAGGGCTCAAGGTCAAGAGCTCTAAGAATCATTGTTTTCACAAAATTTCAACTTTACATCCGCTACAAGAAAACACGCAAGAGGCAAAAATCGCACTAAGGAAGCCCAAATTAAGAAACAAAGGCAGTTTCCTAGGCGCCATCGCTGGGTAAAACTTCTCGAAATGGGAAGCCTCTAATTGCTCAGTCTCCTGTAAGCCCAGTACCGAAAAGATGGTGCCAGCTCTTGTTGATTCTGTTTTGCAGCACATTTAAAGGCCGAAGTCAGCCAACTGACTCTTATCAAGCAAATGCTGAATGCTTGCGACATTAAGGAGAAAATATAGAAATAGTTAGTTTTAGATTTAATTTTATAAATTGTTTTATTTTATTTTGCCTAGAAAAAGGAAGGTCATTTAAACCGTATCCTAAATTTTTGCAAATAAGTTATTTTTAGACATAGTTAGTAGTATTTAAACCCTTCTCATGCATTTAGAGAAGGGTCCAGAAATTGATCAAAAGCTTGTCCTCAGAACATGCACTTTTGCACCCTCCGAGGAGGTTTTGGTGAATGAATGGAACATGGTTTATTGATTTTTGCATCTGATATCTGCTACTGATGTTGCACTTCTGTACTCTTAGTTGATGTCGGATTGAGAAGAGATAAATCGTTATCGCTTGAAGCTCATGAGTAGAACTAGTTATAAATGGTACTTCTATCTCTGAACTGTTTCTATCTCCTGTGTTAGAGTGATATTAATTCAGTGTTTACATTGTTAATCTGAATGCCTGAGTTATCATTTGGCACTTTTGTACGGTGAAAGCTATTATTTGTGCTTGATAATATCAAAACAACTTACTATGCGATATGTCCTCCAACTGTTAGTCTAACTTTTTATGCGAAGTAGTTCATCTATATTGAATTCTTTTCTTATAATAGTTGAATGATCTTTATTACCAATTGTTATTTGAAATCATTTTAGATCGCATAACAGAAAAATCTTACCCCGGGTTAGTATAGATATTAGATGTCGTTGCTTTTTTAGAATACAATTGCATATCATTAGATTAGAATTAGAAGTATATTATCTCATTTAGAATCTTTTAAAGCCACAAACATCAATCAATCTTACACACCCACACAAATTGGGAAACTGGTCCCATTATCCCTAGTCGGACCCGCTATACCAAACGGAAATGGAGCTGCCAACCAAGGTCCCGACCGGGTGGGTATCCCCCTTGTTGTTAAACTAATTATCGGGGCTTCAACATCATCCTAGGAATTATGCAAGAGATTAGGGGCTTGGAGAGTTGCTGAATAGGCTAAGGATTTGGGTTGAGCTAGCTTCTGAGCTAGGAGAGTTGAGCATACTTGTGCATAATTTTTCTAGTGAGAACAAGATTTGTATCTTCACTCATATTTATGATATATGCAATACAGATAGTGGGGTTTTGAGTAGTGGATTTCCCTAGATACATCTTGTGTTATGTGCCATTGAATTATCTTCTTCTTCTTCATATTGTTTTCATCGATCTATTGGCTTCTGCTAGTTGAAAGTAGAAGTAGATTCTTGTCATATGCTTTAGTACATTTCATAAGCTTATGAATATATAAGATTTTCTACATGGTATCAGAGCTAAGAACAATATAATAGAGGAGATTTAGAACTTTTGATTTTGGGTTACAGGTGAAACTCAAATTTGCAATACATACTTCAAGATCGATAGATGGCATTCTCTAGTTTGTGACTCGAGTATGCCTTGGAAGGAAACTTGAATTATATAGCCTAGAGGGACATAATGGAGGTTGTGCTAGAGGATAATACCTTGAAGGAATTCATTGATAAAGAAATTCCTAAGCCATTAGCATCGGATGCACAGAATTTGGCCGAATGGAAGAAGTGTGTGGCAAAGGTGAGGCGGATAATCTTTGAGGGAGTTTGAGACCACATTGTCTCGAGTCTCCATGGCAAGGAAACTTTGTATGATATGTGGAAAGAATTGGTGGACTTGTATGTCAAAACAAAAATGACCAAAGGAAATTGGCACTGAAGGACAAACTTCGAAAAATCAAAATGGAGAAAGGTGAGACATTCCAAAATACTTGACCATGTTCACTCAGTGTCATGATGAACTTGGGAGTATTGGAATCACTATTTCCAAGCATGATATGGTGAGTATTTATCTTCTAGGACTACCAAAGAGTTGGCATAGTTATCAAGACTCTATTAATGGTCAAGAGAAGTTACGAGATTGGGAACGACTGTGGTTGGATTTGATGCAAGAGGATATCAGGAGGAACATCAAGGATGGCTCTTCATCAAAGACTGATGATGAAGAGAACTGTGCCTTAGCGATTAAGGCGAAGAAGGGGAAAGGGAAATATTCCCATTCCAAATCGTATTCTTATCATGGAGGTAAGAAGAAAGACATGACGAAAGTTAAGTGCTTTCATTTTTATGAGCTCGGCCATTTTGCTACAAATTGTCCACTCAAGAAGTCCAAGAAGAAGTCCTCAGGAGGAGCGGTAGGTGAGGCTTTGGCCTCTCAATTTGAATTGGAATTTTCCATCATTGCATGCATGGTATCATCAATGATGGGAAGTGTATGGTACTTAGATAGTGGAGCTTCATTCCACATGGCTGGCGACAAAGAGTTATTCAATGACCTGGAGGAGAAAGATCTCCAAATGCCTATCGGGATGGGTGATGACGAGAAGTATAGTGTTACTGGATTGGGCACGATTACTTTTTAGAGGGAGCATGGGGATCCACTAACCTTGAAGAATGTTATGTATGTGTCTGGTCTAAAGAAGAACTTGGTATCCATTGCCATTCTTAAGGATAAAGGCTATGATGTGATATTCTCGAAAGGAAAGGCATTCCTTCGACACATAGCCACATGTCAAGTAAAGAAGATAGGGATTCAGGTGAAGAATATCTATAAGATGGAGGTAGAGGAGTGTGCTACTCTGAACACAAAAGAAGAAAGGGAGCAAAGTCGAGACATTGGTGAGTTGTGGCACAAGTGATTGGGCCACTTACATCATGGGGATTTGAAGATATTATAGTAGATCTCTACCAGTCTTCCCAAAGGTATGCTTAAGCAAGTTGATACATGAAATGGGTGTACTTTGGGAAAATACACCAAGTATTCCTTTCACAACAGAGACAATCGAGCAAAGGCAATTCTAGAGAAAGTCCATTCAGATGTGTGTGGATCATTTTAAAAAACATCCATGACCAAACACAGGTATTATGTTATATTTGTTGATGACTATTCTCATAAATGTTGGATATTTTTCATGCAGAAAAAGGATCAAACTTTCACAATGTTTTGTGGGTTTAATGCATTGTTGGATAAAGAGTCAGGTAAGAAGGTTAAAGCTCTACAGAGTGATAATGGTGGTGAGTATGTATCAAACGAGTTTAAGAACTTTTGTGCAACAGAAGGGATTAAACAGGAGTTGATGATACCCCATAACCCTTAGCAGAATGGGGTGGCCAAGAGGAAGAACAATAACATAGTAGGGGAAACAAGGGTGATTTTGCATGATCAGGGCCTACCACTACACTTGTGGGATGAGGCATGCAACACAATGGTTTATGTTCAAAACCGTAGCCCACATTGGATATTTGAGATGAAGACATCAAAGGAGGCTCATTCCGATAAGAGGTCAGATGTTGGTTACTTCAAGATTTTTGGGTCATCAGTATATTGCCATGTGACCAAAGACACACGAAAGAATATTGAGCCTACAATAGGGTTGGGGATATTTGTGGCGTACACTAATACACCTCACAACTATTGAGTGTAATTTTTGACCAGAAGGATGATAGTGGTTCGCAAGGATGTCAAATTCGATGAGGATAAGGCCATGCGAGTTTCCCTTGAGAGGGAGATTGAGCTACATGCGGATGAGGAGATTTTAGCCCCCAAGATTGAGGAGCCTCATATTGATGTGAGTAGCCACATGCAAAGGATCTGGGAGTGGAGGCATACACTTAGGCAGAGTCTTCCAGAGAGGGAAGAAAGTGCACCAGAGAGGTTGACATATTGTTGGATGATGCACAAGAGAATGTGGGAGCACCCACTTCTCATCTCAGGCAAAGGAGGTCACTTGAGAGGTACACTGGATACATGGCTCTTATGGGAAAATGTGTTGTGATAGAGCCATCTTACTTTAAGGAAGCAGTGTAATAGCCGGTTTGGGTTGATGCCATGGTGGAGAAGTATGATTCCATAGTTCGTAATAGTGTTTGGGATGTGGTCATGAGACTAGAGGACAAGTCAGTGGTGAGATCACATTGGCTTTACAAGGTAAAACAAGTTGTAGATGGTAGTGTGGAGAAGCATGAGGCCAGATTTGTGGCCCGTGGCTTTTCACAGGTAGAGGGGATTGACTATCGAGAGATATTTTCTCCTATTACAAGGTACTCGTCGATCATATTTATATTGGCACTATTAGCATAGATGGGTTGGAAGATACATCTAATGGATGTGAAGAAAACCTTCCTTAATGGCATGATTGAGGAAGAGGTGTACATAGAGTAGCTTATATGTTTTGAGACCTTTGACTGTGAGTCACATGTGTGCCAGCTCAAGAGAGCATTGTATGGGCTAAAGCAAGAATCCTGTGTTTGGTACACCAGAATAGATAACTACTTCACTAGGTTGGGCTCCACGAAGAGTGAAGTAGATGTGAACTTGTACCACATAGTGGTGGAAGGTAAAGTGTTGATCATTGTACTTTATGTTGATGATCTCATACTAACAGGTGATGATTAGTGTTGAGCATTAGAAAAGGTATTTAATTTCCACTCATTTCTTTATCTTTTCCTTTAATCCATAAATTCTTTATATTCTAAGATGGGTATAGGATAAAGGATCATGATAAAGATAAGGGGATTTGTGATTAATGTAAAATGACTAATTATTACCTTTTTCCATGCAGAAAATGAAGAAAATGGAAGATCTCCATTTTAGAGGAAAAGACAAGGCAAAACGAACTGTTGTCCCTTTGACAGGGAATTGCATCCAGACGAGGCAATTGAGATCGGAGCATATAGGCCAAGAAAAGGAATAGGAAACGCCATATTAGCGCAAGAGGATGAAGAGATAACTGAAGAAAAACGATATGGTGAATCCCTCAAGATCCTTTGATTGTGAGGGATTGCTATCTTAAGAATATCTGTATCTTTGGTATTTCCGCCTAGCCACTATAAAAAGGGATATCGCTGCTAGCCCAAGGGGCGGATTATTGTTGTTTTATAGAATTTGTTGTTGCAAACTAAACTTTGATCATCGACTCTCTTTAAAGAGCGATTACCGTATCTCTGTTTTCATGATTAATACATAAACTTTATTGCTATTTCGTCTTTGATTCTGGAGTAACCACAGCAGTGCGTCCCTGGTGGTTAAGGGCTTGGCCCTGGTGGATCACTCACTTTCTATATCATTATTTTCCGATTACAAGGTGTGTGTGGTTTGGTTTTCTTTCCTTGCTTCATTCAGTAATATGTTGTTCCTTGACATTTCATTTACTTGCTCTGTTATATTTAATTCATATTTGAATAGTAAGATTATCATTTGCAACTGAAATGTTATGTTGTTCATTTTGAAATCATATCGCATTGTTGTTCATTTACAAATTGACATTACAGTGTAACATTGCTGTTCATTTACAGATTGACATTATTGTTCGTTTACAGAGTAACATTGTTGTTCATTTACAGATTGGTATTGTTGTTCATTTAGCTACGGTTCACCCATAATTGTGATTGCTATTCATTTGGATTACCATTCCATTGCAACTGCAATTGTTGTTCCCTTATAACTATGGTTAATATTTATTATGCTAAACTCAGATTACTAATTCCATCATTCTAGATTCGTTGTGTGTTTACATTTGATTTAGTTCGTTGTTCAATCTTTTGTAGACTTACTTAAGCTTGTTGTTCCATTCTTGGTTTGTCATTCAATTCATTTACTAGTTAAAGATTGTTGCTCAATTCCTTTAGATTACGATTGCTGCTTAATTCATTCCTATAAGTTAAAATTTGTTGTTCTATCCTTTCAATAGATTAGTTGTTGTTCCTTTTTTCTGTTAATTGAATTGTCATTTTAAGTAATTGCTTTGGTGTGAACAGAACGATCTGCAACTGTAGAAAACATTGACTATTGTTGTCTAGTTTCCAAATTGAAGATCTTCTCTTCGATTGCTTTTTATTTGCATCAGTTTACAAAGGAAAGAGTTATCATTACTACATCCTTGAATGATAAGTGCTGTATTTTATTAAGTGAATGATTTAGTTACAAAGTATTTCAGTTTCTTGCCATTACATTTAGAGTTTGTTTCTAGCATTGATTTACTTTTGTTAAAGCACTATACTACGAGCATTATTCTTAACAAGTGATCGCCTCAGACTGAGTACACTCTTGATATAACAAATTGTACCTGGATTGATAATTAATGTAGGGTAAATAGAGGTTAAAAAGACCCTTTTTACAACTCAACATTTTGGCACCATTGCCAGGGAAGAGTGTAGCCATTTGTTTCTTTTGAGAGTAGTGTAAGTACATGCTAGGAGAGAATTGGGTATAAAAAATGGAAGGTAAGAACCTACGTACGGAGCATGTGACAACCTTGCTCCCCCTCCCACTTTCCTGCAGATTTGTTGATTATTTCAGGTAGAAATCAACATTTGATTTGTGTGCATGACTAAGTAGAAAAATCTTGAAAAGAATCCTAAACCACTACCCATGTCTAATAAAGCTAAGGGGCTGGTGACCCTTTGCCGATCGACCTTTATAAACAAAATCCTTAAGAAAGCAGAATCTCAGCCTTCAGTAGGACCTAGAAAAGTTGCTTCTAGACAACCTACTAGTTCCCTTCAGGCCACAGGATCACCATCTGTAGCCTTTGCTGAGGTGCACAGCCAAACAGAGGAGAAAGATTTTCAAGAAATTGAGAATTCTAGCCCAAAATCATTGCAAGAAGGGAACCTTAGTAATCTCTATGAGGGAAGAGGAAAAACAAGGGAAACTGAAGAACCAAGATCTCCTCTTGGAATAATTCAACCATTAAGCAGCCCAGATAAGGGAAGTGTTATAAAAATCATCTAGAATGAAGTTGAAGAACCTCAAGAGCTAAAATACCCCTAGACATTAGGAACTTTCATCATCCCAGAAAAAGGAAGTGTTGTTAAGGCCATTCCTGCTCCATCTAACCAGCCTAGGAATACCCTCATACAAATCCTAGAAGGTTATTGGCACATATTTGACCAAATGGCCCAGAACCAGTAAACCCCCCAAACTTCTACACTGCAATATCCCATTATAGATACTGCAGTTAGTGCACCTATGAAGGCAATTCCTCTCCAACACATCCCTACATTCCATGGCCTAACATCAAAAGACCTAGATGCATTTTTGTTTGAATTTGATGTGCTGTGCAGGGGATATGACTATACCACTAATCCCAAAAAGCTAAGACTATTTCCCTCTACATTAAAAGGAGCTGCTTTACGATGGTTTATGGGGTTAGGTAGAGGGGTTATAAATGATTGGGATCAGATGAAAGGTGCTTTCCTGAAGAAATATTAGGATTATTGTAGGTCTAGAGAGTTAAAGGATGAAATATTTTAGATGGTAGCTAGACCTAATGAGACACTAGAAGAATATGTTGAACGTTTTTAGTATAATCTTCAAAGATCTCCTTATGCATCATTACCCTTACCTGAAAATGTGTTAAAAACAACATTAATTAAAGGCATGAAGGAACAATGGGTTGAAACACTAAATAGTATGGGAAAAGGAGATATCTATCAAGAAGATTTTGCTAACATCATTGATTTATGTATTAGGAGCTCATGAGGCATCACAAGGCTAAAAATAATGGAACATGACAAGTTTACAAGGGACAACAAGATATTTGGAGAAGGAGTAACTCGCGCAGAAATAGGAGATTTACTGGAGAATTTGAAAACTGATATATTGGGGACTCTAACAACGTATCTCGATATTATGCAAGCGAAACAGAAACAAGCAGAAGCAGAGCAAAATATGGCAATATTCTGCCCCATATGCAAAAAGAAACACAACCACAAAGAGTGCCTACTAGATGCAGTTCAAGTTTGCACTATTTGTACAAAAGACCACTCTACGGAGAACTGCCCCTCACTCCCTGGTTTGAAAGAAGTATACAAAGAAGTGGAAGAAGAACTAGAACTGGTGTACCTACTTAATCAGTGTTATCAATGGCAGCTGCGACAATCAAGTATGTTCCCCGATCCATCTTCTTCTTTCCAGCCTCCACAATATCATGCTCAACAATATAATAAAATGTGGAAAAATCAACCTCCCTTCTCAAAATGGTCACAACAACCATTTCCTTCGTCATCACCATGGCCGAATCAAGCAAGCCAATCTAATTGGCCAAATTTTCCGTACGCTCCACCATATTGGCAAAACAATGCATATCCAACACAATGGTCCCCTCCCACTTCACAGAGTCAAGCTTGGTAGACAAACTGGCAAAGACCGATGAATCAGCCAGTAGGAACCATTCCACTCCCTCAACCTACACTGCCAACACTACAACAAAATCCCTAGCCCAACTTAATACCACAACTCCCAACCCAACCCAACCCGAATCCAAATAACAGATTGGTTTAATCCATTCAAATAATCGAAACACTAGAACCATAAACCAATCTGAGGGATTGCAATGACCTTCAATTAAGGTCTCGATGCATTATAGAAACTGAGGGAGATAAAAATGTTCAAGTTGAAAATCAATTACTCGTAGAACAACCATTACAAGAAGAAGATGTGGTCAGACAATAGACTCATGAACAAGCAACCACATCTTCTCCCCCATTCCCAGAACAATTAATCATACCACGCCCTATAGAACATCCTAACTTTGATATTCTGGGAGAACTAAAGAATTTGTACATAAAAATTCCACTCCTCCAAGCTATCTAAGACATCCCAATATATGCAAAGACCATCAAAGAGCTATGTATAAAAAAACCAAGGAGGAGAGTAACAAATAACCCAACAGTCCAAGTAGTTGGCACCCTATCTAATCTGTTATCAGGAAGAGAAGCACCTGTCAAATATGAAGACCCAGGAAATCCAATAGTGACAGTGCAAATCAATGGTCAAACCTTTTCAAATGCCTTAGTTGATTTAGGGGATGCAATTAATATTTTAACAACCACCACTTGTCAAAAACTAGGGATTACATCAGTAGAACCAACCTCCACCTTATTAGAACTGGCTGACCGATCAATAGTTAGGCCAGAAGGTACACTACAGATGTCATGGTATCCATTGATTCCTGGGAATATCCTGCCGACTTTTTGATAATAAACCCCAAAAGCCGACTTGATGGACCTGTTAATTTTAGGTAGACATTGGCTTGCGACCGTTGATGCATACATTGGTTGCGACAAGGCAGTATGACCATAACTAGAGGGAGTAACATCAAGAATCTAGCCCTATACCCTCCAACCCAGCCAAGTGTAACAATAATAAAAACCAACAAACATCCTGTATCATACCTCACAGAAAACATTAGATCCCCATTAACCATAGAAGATGCCCTTGATTTTGAAGATCAAAGAGAGGATGATGTTATTAATAACTTCTTTAACCAAGTTGAATCCAGATCCCGTGTACAATGTCACATGATAGAGGCAACATTCAACAATGAAATAGAAGAAGATCCCCTCAAAGACATTCATGATCAAACAATACCCACTACCTCTATTTCAAACAACAAAACTATAGAGATTGAGCCAGGAAAAACCTTAAACATCAATAATAACCTGACTCCTAAACAAGAAGAGAAGCTAGTCCAACTACTAAGAAAATATAAGGAAGTTTTTGCATGGGATTGTTCGCACATGAAGGGAATCGATCCCTAGCTATGTACACGCCACATTTATATAGAAAAGGATGCGAGACCTGTTCACCAACCCCAATGGAGACTTAACCCCCACTTTAAAGACATTGAGAAAGCTGAATTACAAAAACTTTTGGATGTAAACTTTATTTATGCGATCTTCGATAGAAAATGGGTCTTGTTAGACTCCGTCTCATGTCTAAGATTGATTCTTCTTCAAAACCCTGTTTTGAAGAAGAAATCATTAAATGTGTTGTTTTAGAATATGAAATTTATTCTCCAGCTCTTCAAATGGCTAAGGATGCTGCAGAAATCTGTTGCCAGGCTCAATCCTGAAATTACAACGAGCGTTTCTTAAGATGCCTGATAAAGTTGAAGAACTTGAAGGTGCAATCCAAGATTGTACGACACAGGCAAATATTGTTCTTTTTCTTAATCACAATGTGCTTGAAATATGCTTGAAGAATATGAGCGCCGATGTGAGCAGATCCACAACCTGGAGTTAACATTGGAGGAAGGCAGAGCAGTGCTGAATAGGAGTTTGGCAGAATTAAATGGTCTTAAGGAATCCTGGCTTCCCACATTGAGGAGTTTGGTTCCCAGAATTAATGAAACTTTCAGCCACAACTTTCAAGAGATGACTGTTGCTGGAGAAGTTACCCTAGATGAACATGGTGTGGATTTTGACAAATATGGTATTCTAATAAAAGTCAAGTTCAGGCAAACTGGACAGTTGCAGGTATTGAGTGCTTGTCATCAGTCTGGAGAGGAACGTTCAGTGTCAGCAATATTGTATCTTGTCTCACTATAGGACCTTACACATTGCTCATTTCGTGTGGTAGATGAAATCAACCAAGGAATGGATCCTATAAATGAGGGGAACATGTTTCAGCAACTTGTAAGGGCTGCAAGTCAACCCAACACACCACATGGTTTTTTGTTGACGCCAAAATTACTTCTAGATCTAGATTATACAGATGCTTGCAGTGTCTTGAATATTATGAATGGACCGTGGATCGAAAAGACATCAAAAGCTTGGAGTAAGGGTGCGAATTGGGGAACTCTGGCCAAGGAATCATGATCTGTGGGAGACTGAGTTACTCAAGAAGCGATCTGAGTATGCCATGTTTAAAGAAGAGCCTCTCGTGAATCCTAAGTTATGAGGAGAGTGGAGGAAGCCAGCTTACAATGCACTCAGGAAACTTCTGAAAATGAAAGTGGATTCCTCAGAAGATTTGAAATTACCCATGGAGAACATCCACTGAGCCTCGGGAGGAATAGTGTCTGGAACTAGTTCTTTCAGGATACAGAGACAATCGAACAGATTAAACGTGAGATGTCCAGTCCTTGATCAAAGAACCTGATGAAGGAACAAAAGAGGATCAGATATTTCAAAGACTGTTACACCAGACTTGAAGCTGGGAGATGATGGAGTTTTACTTCATGTTGATTTGGCTAAAGGAAAACACCATTTAGGTGGTTCTGCCCTTGCTCATGTTTTCGATCAGATTGGTGACGTTTTCCCAGACCTTGATGATGTTTCAGATCTCAAGAGATTCTTCAATGCAGTCCAGGACTTGGTTGCAGAGAATCTTGTTTCAGCTGGTCATGACATTAGTGATGGGGGTATAGTTGTATCTCTGTTGGAGATGGATTGTTCAAATAGTGCTTCCAGAGTTCGTATTATAATATATTAATTCCGCTACATTGACTAAAAGAGTCCTTTTATCAAGACACTTTCCCCAAATGGAATGAGGGAATCAATAAAGAGAATGCCACTATTTATTTAAGCGGCATTCATGGATTTATTACAGTTCATATACAGGGGAACACTAGAGCCGCGTTCTGCAACTGAGCCGCTAGATTTGTTAATAGTTGCTGACAAATTCGGTGTAAAATCATGTGTCAATCATAGCACGCATCACCTTTCACAATAAAGTCTGCATTGGTTTTTCTACAGCTTCGTCCCACCATGCTTACAAACACTGTACTTCTGCAACTAACAGACGCAGCAAACTGGTTTATTATTCAATGTTTTAAACACACTTACAAAGATAAACTCGTGTTCCAAGACGAGTTTCTAAACCTTCCCTTAAACTGTCATAGAGAGGATTTTATCAAGGGATGAATTACCAGTTTCCAGTGGAGATGTAGTCTATGATTTTATAATAAAGTGGGCACTTTGACATCAAAACAGATACATGAGAACAGGTCCAAAAGTGAGTTTCACTAGAAAGGTTTCAACTTCTATGATCAGGAGGCTGTGCATATTCCAAATCACAAGTTCACTGTGAGTATTGTTCGGAATCTTACTCAGAAGAGAGCCATTGGCGCATTAAGACTCATCTCGCCATTAGTCATCTAGATACCAATAAGATTGTTTTGTCAGACCGCCAAATGCTGATGATAAGGCCGAGTACGAAGAAGAAAAAGCGGTTTTAACATTGTTTTTAATTTATCAAGGGCCGAAATTGGAGCTTACCTTGTTGATCCTTCTTAGAAATGGCTCATTCAACGTATCACTTCATAATAATTGTCCATGCCAGATGTCATAGATGGGATTTCGTTTCATTATTCACAATCTTAAAAGTATACGTGTTGCATGGCTGCCCTGTTTAGTGCCCGATTTTGTGATGCATTCTCTTATCAATAAGAAATGCCAAGTCAAGATACGCCTAAAACAGAACGAGGATATCCATCAATTTCAAGACTTCAGTTAGTGATTTAAAAGTAGCTGCGCTCCAGCAGTTATTCCATGTGTGGGCCATCGGAGAATTTTTAGGAAGATGCTGTTTTATTTTTAGGATAGAGGAACCATTTTTTGCCATTTTTATAATTGCAGGTGAAACAGCACAGGGGTTTTTGGGTTGATTTGTTTTCTTTTACAGCAGAAAACGGGGTCAGTTCGCCTACTTTTATCCTTAGTCCGGATTATATGAGGATCTGCGCTCCAGCATTTATATTTTTATTAGTCAATCAGAGGATTTTTGGGGACACGGTTCTGTTTTAGAAGAAAACGCTTTTTTCTATTATTGTAATTGCAGTTCAAACAACGCCCTGATTGCTGGGTCGATCTCTTGTTTTTGCTTGAGAATAGTTTATAAAAATAATTTTTTAGCTAGAGGAAGGGGGAGAGTTCTGAGGGCTGAGTGCTGGAGGAGAAACTGAGCTCCATTGTACAGTCTTGACACAGGGATTTTTAATGAAAATTTCACAGCTCTGACTTCTGAGATTCCTGTGGTATGATAATTTAGCATTAGTTTTCCTTTTGTTTCATATGTAATCTGTTATGTTCCATTTCACTACATGATCATTTCTAACTGAACAAATGAAGTGTTTAGGTAAGAATTCATGCCTACCATGCTCTGCCTATAAGTTTGTTCATGTTTAATGTTTTCCTCTGTTTGACAAGGATTCATCTCCTATGCCCTTGTCAGCTCCTCACCAGTCTTGCCATCCCATTTAAATCTAAGTTTGATGCTAAATTTCTTGCCTACCTTGCCTCAGTGGATAATCTGTGTTGTTCATCAAGCTGTGATTTTGCCCATGCAGCCCGGAACAATCTCGTCATTTAATTAAAAACCCTTTTTATCAGTTTACTAGCCTAATATCAGTGTTTCCTTGTTGGTCATCTCTTCCCATTGAAAATTTAACGAGATTGATCGGAGAGAGCCTTCTCATACCCCGTAGGGCTAGCTACGAGGTGAAATGGTTTGATGTTGCCTTGAAGGTTTTCCTTTCTCAGCCTGAGGTAAAATCTCAAGCGCTAAGATACTGGCGACCATACTGGGGAGAAAAAACTTATCGTTTGCTCATTGACGTGTTATTTCATAAGTCTTAGATGGAGTCTGAAGATACGCCAGGTAGCCTTCGAACACGCTCTTGTTTTACATCAGCGTTAGTAGATAAACGCTGCTTCAGTCGATCTCTGTGAGCTTGTGAAAGTAGCGCTTCATTGGCACTTTTACCCCACTACATGTATCAAGTTCAGATTTGATTGTTGATGGTGAACAACGATCGGACACTGAGAAGGCTGAAATCATTCACTGGCGACTCCTTCACTAAAAACTCCAGCGATCAGTGCTTCATGGTGACTTCACTGCAGAGAGATCAATAGCTTTGAGCTTTTCAAGATGAATCAGATTGCAAGAAGATATGCTCCCTTGAGTCGAGATCACATTCCAGGTTTTCCGAATAAGATACCCAAGGTAGATTGGTCAAGGAATTTGCCTACATTTAATGATGATGGTAAGAAGGATGCTGCTTTACATCTAGTTAGATTTCATATGCATATTCGCAAGTTGAAAGTGGATTTTCCTGAAGATTGCTTAATGAATATATTCTTGGCCACTCTGGAAGGTAAAGCCCAATCATGGTATGAAAGTTTGCCGCCTGCTTGTATTTACTGTTTAAAGGATTTTCATGCCTTGTTCATTGAACGATATAAGGATTCTTATCCATCATTAAACTTAGTTCAAGACTGTTGCAAGCATGCTTATAGTTTTATTGAAAGCCTCGAGAAATATTACGAAGATGATAATTTTATGGACGTTGAGATCATGGAGGCTTTGTATGAAAATCCGTTTCAGCAGCACACAGAAATCTTAGAGGATACTTGTCAAGATCAGCAGGTTGAAGATGGCCACATGGCTGAAAATGGTGAAAGGGAGAATGTTCTTTCAGATCCGCCCATAGAAGAAGACAGTATGCCAAGAACTCAAGTTTCATTTGCAGATTTTGATAATGACCAGTCAGCTGTTTTAGATCTACATTCAGATTGTGATGACCAAGCATATCTTATGTTGAAACCCATCAAGGAGAGCTCTATTGTTAAGACCATCTGGAATGAATAAGACAAAGTTATTGACCAAGGCTTTCGCGAGGAGGTAATTCAGTCAATTCATGAACAGCAAGGTGAGATCTTTGTTCAGGTAAGTGAGAAATCTTCTTTTGATAGCTCAGTGGTAAATGATAATTTGATTGCCATCTCATATGAAGACAATCACCGTTTGAGCAAAAGAAAACAAAAGGTATTGTCTCCTTTGTCTGAAGATGAAATAGATCGACTCTTGAAAGGTCATGTTTCAGTCGAAGCTACAACAGATTTGCAGTGCACACATAGTCAGGAAAGTGTTGGTGAAACTTTTTCCTCTTTTGAAAATGATGACGGTCTTGTAATCAGTTTTATAGAGATCGACAAACAATAATATTTCTTTCACAAGAGAGATAAGGCTGTCCATGTTTGATAATCTTGAGATGTTTTGTTAAGAATGACCTAGACAAGTAAGATGAGAGGAGTATGAGCTTGGAGAGAGACAATATGCCAGGATTCTCATGGTCAAGGAACCTAACAGCTAACACTCAGATGGCAGAAGCACATACTTCTCTGTGCATTCCTATCCCTCAGAAATCAATTGTTCTTTCAGATCAGAATGAAGGGAGTACTTGTATTTTTGCTGTTGGATCTCAAGACAAGATGGTGTTTCAGGATTATCACGATCCCTTCGGCATCCTTTTGCAAGCACTAGAGAAGATAAATGTTGCCTGGTTCATTATCATAAGCCTTGGTTTTAGTGGTTATTGTGAGTTGCCTACATGTTCATCATTCCACCTGCTCGAGAAAAGTGAGAGCAGAAATTTGGTATGTAGCCATCTATTGGATTGGTTACATTGGAAAGCCGATTACACATGATTTGTACATATTTCATTAGCATGCAGGTGGTTGTCATCATGATTCCAAATCTTGATGGATTGCTGCCTTTTTTCCAAAAGCTTTGTAAAGTCATTTGTGTTTGGTCTGTTGAGTCAGTTTTTTCAAGTTATTTCAGTTTGCCATCGAGTCGGTTTGAGTCAAGTTTCAGTCGGTTTTCAGTAAATTATTCATTCAATAAATGTGTCAAATTTTTTGTGTTATCCGTTCAAATAATGACTCCATCACCCAATGGTTGAAAGCACTGGTCTGCTCTCCCAGAGGTCTAAGGTTCTTGGCACCTCCAAGGAGCTACCATCCCCATTGGAGCCAATGTTAGTGTCGGTCTTGAGCCCTCCATCAGTGATCAAAAGCTCTTTGCATATGCATAGGTAGGTGTCTCATCAGTATCAGTTTTGCATCCCGTTAGGCATGCCAGAAAACTGATGGAGGAGCTGGTCTTTGTTCCCTTCTTGGCTTTGCTGGATCAGATCATTTCAGTTAATGAGCTTGTGTCACATTTGTTTTGTTTTGTCTTGGAATCCAAAGTCTTAGGTCTAGGGTTTCGGTCAAAAGTCTTTGCAATGTCATGAGTCAAAAGTCCATGAGTCCCCAGCAAGCCAGAAGGAGAGTCCATCAGATGGTCAACCTGCAAAAATAACGGAGTTAAAGCACTCAAAAGATCAAATTCAGGACAAAGTGAAATTAAAACAGTGTTAAAGTGAATGTCAAAGCAAAAACATTAGAAAGTGGGTTTGGTAAGTTAATTTTTTCAAATTTGGGCCTATAAAGAGTAAATTTCCTCTAAACATGCCTCATTATGCATTTGAGAGCTTGCAAAAACAAATGAGAGGTCAAGAAGGCGATTTGCAACAAGTTGGGTTCATGTTCAGGGGGCGCGACCACTCAAAATTGGTGCGCGACCAGTTGGGCGGGGCACGACCACTCAGCGCCACTTCTGCAGTGTATTTTCCTAAGGGGCGCGACCACTCAGGTGGGGCGCGACCACTCAAAGCAGGGGCGCGACCACTCGACCTGTTTTGTCCAGAAGCACTCTAAATCGACCAAATCGCCCTCCTACGTGCTAAATCGATCGAGGTAGGCACTCAATTCATGAATGACGATAATGGATGGTGAAAATAATGATGTGTGTCATGGTTTTATCATTTAAAATTGCAAGTGAATGGATTAATATGGCTGTTGCTAATGTTTGTAAAATGCTAGGGTTTTGTGACTGTTTCAAGTGTTTATTGTCCCATTGATCCCTTCCTTTTTCCCCTCTTTCATTAATAATAATGTTTGCATCTCTGTCCTATTTCATTTGCACATAAATGTTGCCCTCCCCCCATCTCTAAGCTATAAACCCTACCCCTCTCACAAACACTCAAACCCTAATTCCCTCTACCATACACATGCAAAAAACTAAAATAAAAAGAAAAGATATATTGTAAATACTGAAGAGAGTCATGTAAATTTAATGTGCTGTATATTTAAAATCATGTACAAACCTCTATATATCCTTGACATCCCCTTGTACATGAAACACTTTCCCTTCATGTGAAAATGATGAGTATGTACTCCTTAATGTACATGTAACCCTTAAAGAACAAAAAGAGAAGAATTTTCCTTATAACACACGTGAACTCCTCAGTGAATTTGGTGTATGGTGTCCCTATGTCCCTTTTGATTCATGTATGCCCCTTCCATGTTTATTATCATACATGTTTTGTCCCATATGAGATGTTCTTGGCAAATGATTTCCCAATGTTAAAACAGTTCCTATATGCATGACAATGTGTAAAGTTTCCCTTGAAAAATTCCCTGTTATTATCATATATTCCCATTCCTTGTTAAAGAATTTCCCTCCCCTAACATTCCCCTCATGTTTTT
>APFE031359604.1:23598-72180 GCA_000404065.3 Pinus taeda | reverse complement strand
AATTAAGATGAGATTGTATGTTTCACAGTTTGTGAATTGTCCTTTAGAAATTCCCTATTTTTATATGTTTCCCTTTCCTTATGAAAAATCCCCTCCCCTAACATTTCCTTCATAATTTTGTTCCCCTTGAAAACAACATACAACTCAGTATTTTTGCAAGCAAGGGCAACAGTTTACTTTATCTATTTTCTCCACTTTGCTCAAAAGCACCATGTCAACCACTGAAACCTATGAGCAAGGTGATTACCAGTCTTCTTCCACAGAGGTTTAGGTACAGCGGAGGCCTCGTAGGGGAGGCAAAGGTGGTGATCATAAAAGAGAGGAAGGATGCATGTTCGCAAGGCAAAAATGAAGATTTTCCAAAGGAGGTTATCTGAGGCCCGCAAGAGGAAGAAGAAGACCAACCCGCTCAGTATCTTGGCCAAGGCCTCTCTCACTCATCATGGTACTCATTATCTTCCTCCAAGCAGCAAACCCAAGAGATTTTGAGGATTTTGAGGCATTTTTGGCATTTTTTGGAATTTTACAGGTTTTGGCCACTCGACTCGTCTCACCCCGTACGAGACGAGTCGTCGATACAGCTCGGAACAGGGAAAACTCTACATGGTTGGATTTGTCTTGTAAAATTACACTTGCCTATGGAAGGGTTTCAAATTTTGTGAAGATTTGGGCAGCCAAAAGCTCAAAATACAGCCAAATTTTGACTTTCTGCCCCTTTTTTGAGTTGCAGAAAGCAGTATTGGGAGATTTGATTTTTGAGGGGTCAAATCAACTCCAAATTCAGAAATTCCAGTTGGGTTGGAAAGTAGACTCACAGACCTTTCCAACGAGCTATCTTGAACCTGATTTGGATACCAGGAAGGCCCTCAAACAGAGCTGCCAATGCGCGCGACCAGTCAAAGTCAGGGGCACGACCACTTAGGGAAATTTGCCAGTTTTGACCAGTTCGGCCAGCAAAACACTGTTTTCACCTTGGTTGACTTTTGAGGCATGTAAATGATGGATTTTTGTGTAAATTTCATGGCACTTAGATACTTTTACTCTTCTTGACCACTTCTAGAAGTCTCTTTGATGTAAATGGTAAATATTTAATGCATGGATATGTTTCCTAAGTTTTAGAGGCAAGTTGTTGTGATTGCCTATTATCTAGTGATTAAATTAGAATTAGTTGCAACAGCTCCTAGGAAGCTGAGCTCGACGCCTAGAGGTGGGGAAAGGAGTTAGATCTTCTATATTATGCCTTCTCTTACTCATTTTCATGGTTGGACTCTAGAGGGAGAAGCTCTATTGTATATTTTACTTTTATCTCTGCAATTTGAGGAAAAGGAAGGCCAGGGTTTTGCAGACATCATTGTGGATTCTTGTGGATTATTGTGCTGATGGTGTGTTTCCTACTTGTCATTGTAAGTGTGTTTATGTGTTTCATATCTCATTCTACTGCTGCTAATTAAACAAAAGAAGTGATAAAGTTTGAATTCATGCATGCCATGCTCAGCTTTCAATTTTGTTTAATATTTATGTTTTCCACTGTCTAGAGAGGATTCAAATTCATTGTTTGCCCTCTTTAGCTTCTCTCCTTTCCTCCTTGATCATCCATCTCAGCTAAAGGCATCCGCACAAACTCCTACCTTGCCCCAAAGACCCACCTGCAAAAAACTGAGCTCAATCCCCGCACCCTGAATTGCACTCCCTCCAATTGCCACCAAAAACCCCAAAAACTTTAAATCAACCCTCCTTATCAGTTTACTAGCCTAAAATCAGTGTTTCTAATTGGTCAACTCATCCTATTGAAAAATTCACTGAGTTTGACCCGAGAGAGCCTTCTCATACCTCGTAGGGCTAGCTACGAGGTGAAATGGTTTGATGTAGCTTTGAGGTTTGTCTATCTCAGCCTAGGTGAAATCTCAAGTGCTAACATACTGGCGACCATACTGGGGAGAACATTCAATTTGTTGATTGTCTCGTCCCAGTACATGCAATCAAGGTGCAGATCTGATGCTGATGGTGGACAACACTCAGATACATATGCAGGCTGAACCATTCACTTGGCGACTCCAATTCGATCCAGACATTCCAGTGCTTGCTGATCCATTCATGCAATGGAAGGGTATGTGGCAGACCCTGCCATGTGTGAAGCTGTAGAAGAAATAAGAAATTTGTTAGCAAATACTAAAATTGATGACGATGTTTTCAGTGCCTGGCTTCATTTGTTGAAATCTTCTAAGGTCTTCAAAACTGAATTTTGCGAGTTAATTGTTGAAAGAATTGAAGACGAGATTCAATGGTTAGACGAGCAGATTCAGTCATACGATTTCCAAGACCCTACAAAGTTCTTGGAAATCCTTCCTCCATCGCAACAAGAAGGCATAGACTTGCCTACAGATATTTATATTGACAATGTGCAGCTGGAAGTATGCATTGCAGAGTTGGGGCAGCCAACAGAGTCCGACTTCCACGATCCAATGGCAACATATATGGACATGTTTTTCACTTCAATTGATAGATCAGGCTGTCTTGTACGTGACCAGGCTCATTACTTACATGAAGGGCTGCCAATAATTACATTTGTGACCTCGTGGCAACATTTTCAAGCGGCATCATTTTCAGGTCTACTTGAATGGCTAATTTTGCATTTTAGTATTACCTGATCTATTGTTTGTACAATAGATTAGAGTAGTTTTTGTAAATAAATAAGCAGCCATAAGGGCAGCATCTTGTTTTAGTTTGCTTGAAGATTGTTAAGTTATTTTGAGTTTGAGTTCAGTTTCAGTCGTGTCGATGATGACTCCATTGCCCAATGGGTGAAGGCACTGTCTGCTCTCCCAAAGTTCTGCGGTTCTTGGCACCTCCACGGAGCGGCAGCTGCCATCCCAAGTGGAGCCGATGTTAGACTCCGTCTCATGTCTAAGATTGATTCTTCTTCAAAACCCTGTTTTGAAGAAGAAATCATTAAATGTGTTGTTTTAGAATATGAAATTTATTCTCCAGCTCTTCAAATGGCTAAGGATGCTACAGAAATCTGTTGCCAGGCTCAATCCTGAAATTACAACGGGCGTTTCTTAAGATGCCTGATAAAGTTGAAGAACTTGAAGGTGCAATCCAAGATTGTATGGCACAGGCAAATACTGTTCTTTTTCTTAATCACAATGTGCTTGAAATATGCTTGAAGAATATGAGCGCCGATGTGAGCAGATCCACAACCTGGAGTTAACATTGGAGGAAGGCAGAGCAGTGCTGAATAGGAGTTTGGCAGAATTAAATGGTCTTAAGGAATCCTGGCTTCCCACATTGAGGAGTTTGGTTCCCAGAATTAATGAAACTTTCAGCCACAACTTTCAAGAGATGACTGTTGCTGGAGAAGTTACCCTAGATGAACATGGTGTGGATTTTGAAAAATATGGTATTCTAATAAAAGTCAAGTTCAGGCAAATTGGACAGTTGCAGGTATTGAGTGCTCGTCATCAGTCTGGAGAGGAACGTTCAGTGTCAACAATATTGTATCTTGTCTCACTATATGACCTTACACATTGCTCATTTCGTGTGGTAGATGAAATCAACCAAGGAATGGATCCTATAAATGAGGGGAACATGTTTCAGCAACTTGTAAGGGCTGCAAGTCAACCCAACACACCACAGGGTTTTTTGTTGACGCCAAAATTACTTCCAGATCTAGATTATACAGATGCTTGCAGTGTCTTGAATATTATGAATGGACCGTGGATCGAAAAGACATCAAAAGCTTGGAGTAAGGGTGCGAATTGGGGAACTCTAGCCAAGGAATCGTGATCTGTGGGAGACTGAGTTACTCAAGAAGCGATCTGAGTATGCCATGTTTAAAGAAGAGCCTCTCGTGAATCCTAAGTTACGAGGAGAGTGGAGGAAGCCAACTTACAATGCACTCAGGAAACTTCTGAAAATGAAAGTGGATTCCTCAGAAGATTTGAAATTACCCATGGAGAACATCCACTGAGCCTCGGGAGGAATAGTGTCTGGAACCAGTTCTTTCAGGATACAGAGACAATCGAACAGATTAAACGTGAGATGTCCAGTCCTTGATCAAAGAACCTGATGAAGGAACAAAAGAGGATCAGATATTTCAAAGACTGTTACACCAAACTTGAAGCTGGGAGATGATGGAGTTTTACTTCATGTTGATTTGGCTAAAGGAAAACACCGTTTAGGTGGTTCTGCCCTTGCTCATGTTTTCGATCAGATTGGTGACGTTTGCCCAGATCTTGATGATGTTTCAGATCTCAAGAGATTCTTCAACGCAGTCCAGGACCTGGTTGCAGAGAATCTTGTTTCAGCTGGTCATGACATTAGTGATGGGGGTATAGTTGTATCTCTGTTGGAGATGGATTGTTCAAATAGTGCTTCCAGAGTTCGTATTATAATATATTAATTCCGCTATATTGACTAAAAGATTCCTTTTATCAAGACACTTTCCCCAAATGGAATGAGGGAATCAATAAAGAGAATGCCACTATTTATTTAAGCGGCATTCATGGATTTATTACAGTTCATATACAGGGGAACACTAGAGCCGCGTTCTGCAACTGAGCCGCTAGATTTGTTAATAGTTGCTGACAAATTCGGTGTAAAATCATGTGTCAATCATAGCACGCATCACCTTTCACAATAAAGTCTGCATTGGTTTTTCTACAGCTTCGTCCCACCATGCTTACAACACTGTACTTCTGCAACTAACAGACGCGGCAAACTGGTTTATTATTCAATGTTTTAAACACACTTACAAAGATAAACTCGTGTTCCAAGACGAGTTTCTAAACCTTCCCTTAAACTGTCATAGAGAGGATTTTATCAAGGGATGAATTACCAGTTTCCAGTGGAGATGTAGTCTATGATTTTATAATAAAGTGGGCACTTTGACATCAAAACAGATACATGAGAACAGGTCCAAAAGTGAGTTTCACCAGAAAGGTTTCAACTTCTATGATCAGGAGGTTGTGCATATTCCAAATCACATGTTCACTGTGAGTATTGTTCGGAATCTTACTCAGAAGAGAGCCATTGGCGCATTAAGACTCATCTCGCCATCAGTCATCTAGATACCAATAAGATTGTTTTGTCAGACCGCCAAATGCTGATGATAAGGCCGAGTATGAAGAAGAAAAAGCGGTTTTAACATTGTTTTTAATTTATCAAGGGCCAAAATTGGAGCTTACCTTGTTGATCCTTCTTAGAAATGGCTCATTCAACGTATCACTTCATAATAATTGTCCGTGCCAGATGTCATAGATGGGATTTCGTTTCATTATTCACAATCTTAAAAGTATACGTGTTGCATGGCTGCCCTGTTTAGTGCCCGATTTCGTGATGCATTCTCTTATCAATAAGAAATGCCAAGTCAAGATACGCCTAAAACAGAACGAGGATATCCATCAATTTCAAGACTTCAGTTAGTGATTTAAAAGTAGCTGTGCTCCAGCAGTTATTCCATGTGTGGGCCATCGGAGAATTTTTAGGAAGATGCTGTTTTATTTCAGGATAGAGGAACCATTTTTTTTCCATTTTTATAATTGCAGGTGAAACAGCACAGGAGTTTTTGGGTTGATTTGTTTTCTTTTACAGCAGAAAACGGGGTCAGTTCGCCTACTTTTATCCTCAGTCCGGATTATATGAGGATCTACGCTCCAGCATTTATATTTTTATTAGTCAATCAGAGGATTTTTAGGGACACGGTTCTGTTTTAGAAGAAAATGCTTTTTTCTATTATTGTAATTGCAGTTCAAACAACGCCCTGATTGCTTGGTCGATCTCTTGTTTTTGCTTGAGAATAGTTTATAAAAATAATTTTTTAGCTAGAGGAAGGGGGAGAGTTCTGAGGGCTGAGTGCTGGAGGAGAAACTGAGCTCCATTGTACAGTCTTGACACAGGGATTTTTAATGAAAATTTCACAGCTCTGACTTCTGAGATTCCTGTGGTATGATAATTTAGCATTAGTTTTCCTTTTGTTTCATATGTAATCTGTTATGTTCCATTTCACTACATGATCATTTCTAACTGAACAAATGAAGTGTTTAGGTAAGAATTCATGCCTACCATGCTCTGCCTATAAGTTTGTTCATGTTTAATGCTTTCCTCTGTTTGACAAGGATTCATCTCCTATGCCCTTGTCAGCTCCTCACCAGTCTTGCCATCCCATTTAAATCTAAGTTTGATGCTAAATTTCTTGCCTACCTTGCCTCAGTGGATAATCTGTGTTGTTCATCAAGCTGTGATTTTGCCCATGCAGCCCGGAACAACCTCGTCATTTAATTAAAAACCCTTTTTATCAGTTTACTAGCCTAATATCAGTGTTTCCTTGTTGGTCATCTCTTCCCATTGAAAATTTATCGAGATTGACCGGAGAGAGCCTTCTCATACCTCATAGGGCTAGCTACGAGGTGAAATGGTTTGATGTTGCCTTGTAGGTTTGCCTTTCTCAGCCTGAGGTAAAATCTCAAGCGCTAACAGGTCTCTCCACTAGTAGTGGTGCCAAAGAAGAATGGAAAGTGGAGGATTTGTGTAGATTATAGAGAATTAAGCAAAGCAACTGAGAAATACCACTTTCCCCTTCCATTCATTGACCAGGTATTAGATACATTAGCAGGAAATAAATTCTTTTTTTTCTTAGATGGCTTCAGTGGGTACAATCAGATTCAGATTGCCCCTGAAGACTAGGGCAAAACTACTTTTACCTCTCCTTGGGGAACGTTTGCCTACAGAGTCCTACACTTTTGCCTATGCAATGCCCCTGCCACATTTCAAAGGGCCATCCTCAACATCTTTTCAGATTTAATAAATGAAGGACTTGAAGTATACATGGATGATTTCACACCATATGGAGATGACTCGACCCAACACTAGACACATTGAAAAAGGTGCTGCAACGATGTATCGCCACCAGGCTCTGCTTGAGCCATGAAAAGTGCTATATGATGATGACTGAAGGACTCATCCTAGGTCAGCTGGAATACAGGTAGACCCAGCCAAAATTCAAATAATTTTGTTAATACCTACTCCTACCACACAGACAGAGGTACGCAATTTTCTTGGATTTTCTGGTTATTATAGGAGATTTATAGAAAATTTTTCTCAAATAGCTGCACCTCTATATGCACTAACCGGGAATGTTGATTTTGTTTGGACAAATAAATGTGACCGTGCTTTTCAGTATCTGAAAAAGCTTGTGTCAACAACCCCAGTGCTCAGAGGCCCAAATTGGGACCTGCCATTTCAAATTTCATCAGATGCTTCAGACACAACTATTTGAGCAGTCCTTGGGCAGGAAGAAGACAAAAACCATATGAAATATATTATATTAGCAAGAATTTGTCTCCTGCTAAGCTAAACTATACTGTTACTGAAAAAGAATTTTTAGTTGTAATACATGCTATCAATAAATTTAGGCATTATATCACAGGATATCCTATTGTTTTATATACAGATCACTCTACCATAAAATATTTAGCAAATAAACCTATTACAAACGGTAGAGTAACAAGATGGTTGATTTTATTACAGGGATTCGACATAATAATAAAAGATCGACCTGGGAAAGAGAATCTTGTAGCTGATTTTTTCTCACGAATGTCGAAGCCAGTGGACGCAACAGTAGTCGAAGATCAATTTCTAGATGAACATTTATTTGTTGTTACTATCGAGGCACCCTAGTATGCTGATGTTGCAAATTATTTAGTAGTAAGAAAATTACCAAAGCATCTGACCCCCAATGAACGAAAATAGATTGTTCAACGTAGTACCTGATTTTCTTGGATTGGGGGCTACCTATTTCATACAGGGGCAGATATGCACATCAAAAGATGCGTCCGTGAAGACAAAATATTTGACATTATGAAAGTCTATCATGACAGACTGTGTGGTGGACATTTCACAGATCGAAGAATTGGTCACAAAGTTCTGCAAATAGGGTATTACTGGCCCACAATCTTCAAAGATGCAAAGAAATTTGTTCAAGCCTGTGACAATTGCCAAAGAGCAGGACATCTTGGATAGTCCGACGAAATGCCTTTAAACCCACAACTAATAATTGAACCATTTGAGCGTTGGTCACTCGATTTTGTTGGTCTGAACAACCCATCATCAAACTAGAAAATATATATTCTGGTGGAAACTTAGTTTGTGACCAAATGGGTTGAAGTAGAGGCACTTCCAAGAGCTACAGAGGACTTTGTCATTCATTTCATGTTCCAAATATTTGTGTGATATGGCCTCCCAAGAGACATAATCATGGAAGGAGGACCATAGTTTGCAGGTAATAAAATCGCTACAACATTAAAAAAATTATCATATTCAACACAAGATTACCACAACGTATCACCCACAGGAAAATGGCCAAGTAGAGAGCACGAATAAAGTGATAGAGGCAATATTAAAAAAAACCATCGCGTCACACAGACGTGATTGGGCTACAAGATTGCCGGAAGCCTTGTGGGCATACCAAACAACATGGAGAAACGCCACTGGTTATTCACCATATCAGCTAGTATTTGGAAAGGAACCCATCTTTCCAATAGAGTTTGAAATACAAATGTTGAGAACAGCATAGGAGGTTGGTCTAGATTTAAATGAGGCCCAGACTAATAGACTACAACAAATCAACAAACTAGATGAAATTAGGCTCTCAGCTCTCCAACATACTGCATTAATCCAACAACAGAGAGCAAAATGACACGACGCCCTGATCAAAAAGAAAATCTTCCACGAAGGAGATTGGGCACTCCTATACGATTCCAGGTTTCAGGATTTTCCAGGAAAACTTCAGACTCGCTGGCTGGGACCGTATGAGATCTAGAAAGTGCATGACAATGGCACTATTACTTTGACTACTATTGACAGATCTGGACATACCTCTAAAGCAAATGGCCACTGAGTTTGACCGTACCACAAACTACTTACTCAGGAATCCTTCTACCAACAACTCCAGGAAGATTCTAACATGCAGATTCTAGTTGAGGAAGAGAACTCTTCCTCGTCTTTGGTTCACTAATTAATTTTATTGCTTTTAAATTTTGTACATAAATTTTTTTGTTCTGTTTGTGTAAATTACTTTCTGAACAGATTTCTACATTTTTGCAACTTTTTTACATGTTGCTGTTCCTTTCCGAAGGAACAACACTTTCACCGCTTTATTGTTCCTTTTCGAAAGAACAACACTTTTTGCATTTCGTTGTTCCTTTCTGAAGGAACAACATTTTTTCCATTTTGCTGTTCCTTTTCGTAGGAACAACACTGTTACATTTTTTTGTTCCTTTCCGAAGGAACAACATTTTCGCTGTTTTGTTGTTCCTTTTCGAAGGAACAACACTTTTGCATTTTGCTGTTCCTTTCTGAATGAATAGAATTTTCTCCGTTTTGCTGTTCCTTTCCGAAGGAATAGCATTTTCACTGTTTTGCTGTTCCTTTCCGAAGGAACAACACTTTTGTATTTTGTTGTTCCTTTCTGAAGGAACAACATTTCCACCTTTTTGTTGTTCCTTTCCGAAGGAACAACACTTTCACGTTTTTTTGTTCCTTTCTGAAGGAACAACACATCCACATTTTTGTTGTTCCTTTCCGAAGAAACAACACTTTCGTTTTTCTATGTCCTTTATGAAGGAACAACACTTCCGTTTTTTTGTTGTTCCTTTCCAAAGGAACAACACTTTTGTTTTTTGTTGTTCCTTTCCAAAGGAACAACATTTCAACATCTTTTGTTTGCACTTGCTTTATTTGTTTTTCTTATTAAGGAACAACTGTTGTTCCTCTCAAGGAACAGTAGTTTTGAGTATGTTTTTTTCTTTTGCTTGAGGTTTTTGTGTGCAAATATTCTTTTGCTATCCCTCTCAAGAAACATAAGCTATTCCATCTAAAGAACAACACTTTTTGAGTGCACTTTTCTTTTTTGTGTGTGTATGTATGCTTCACCATTTAGAAGATTTTTGTGAGTGATGGTCATCTAAGGCACAACTATACATTTATGCAAGAATACAAAAACTAGAGGACACTGAAATAAAAAAACCAAAGAAAAATCGCTATCTTTAAAATAAATTGCTTTGAATTGATAAGAGAAAAGCGGAAAGGACACAACTATTTATATCACTTTGTTGTATTTATTTTCACTAATACCAATGTGATTGATTATTTTTATCATGATGGTTCTTTCTAGATCCCCATAATTCTCTTTGATCATTATTATTGAATAAGAATAAGGGCATATTTTTTTCTATTGAGATGTTCAGATTTCTTCCACCATCCCTACTCTTAAGGAGTGTTGAGCCATCCTTTGTATATAAATAGGAAAGTGCTATATAAAAGAACAAAAGAAAAAGAAATATATATATATATATATAATATATATATGATTACTAACATGATTTATCAAAAGAAGGATAGGGGGTCTCATCAAGAGCCAACCTACCATGATCATAAGGAAGAAAGTGAAGTGGCATTCCCACTATGGCCACCACACTAGGGATATGATCCGAGAGGCACATCAGAAAAATAAAAAGTCCTTGGAACAGGAGGTCTCATCACGAGCCGTCCTGTCCACCTTTCGCTCCTTCTTGGTGAATGGCATTGTGATTCATCTGTTTACCAAGCCAGCACAATGGCCTCCATTCTGACATCGCACAACACTTTCCTAGGCATACACAAAGGATTATGGTTCCAATGGTGAAATAAGCAACTCTGTCAAGGTTATGGACACCTGTGGGCAACAGAGCTCTGTTGATGGTATTGAAGTCATATTTCTCATACACCAATAGTCATTATAAACCCTTCTTCTTATATCTTTATAGTGATTTCAAAATGAGATTATGTCATATAACCATTTCAAACCTTTGATACATGAAAATCATTCACAAATCAATCATGATGGTTAAAGTAGATAATGACCGCATAAGAACTTTTATTCACGTCAGCTATCCTATCCTCTATATTTCGCATCATATCACGACATTTCCATATTTATTAGAGATTTCCATCATATGCCTCGATTTCGGTAATCCACTCATTTTTGTAAACATGTCATATATCTATACGTTGTTCCTTTAATCCACTGTATGATTGCAGTTCAGCATGCTGCTCGTCTATTTGATGGCCGAGGATGGCCTATCACATTTCAAGGGGGCGCGGGTGATCTCCATAATTCACTGGAATATGTGTTAGTTCATTATTCGGAGGTATTATGACTTCACCAAAACTTGGGAATAACAAGTCTAACGGTATTGTGTTTCGCAATATGCATGGCTTGCTGTTCCAACACCATTTCCCTGTTTTTCTTTGTAAAAATTAGCAGTGAGTTAAAGTCTGAATAGTTTGTTGTTCCATCATCTTCTCTGTGTGTTTTTTAATAGTGAGCTAAAAATTTTAACAACTTGTTGTTCCATCGTCATCTCTATGTTTTTACAGTGTGCTAAGCTTGAACAAAATGGGAGGAAGATCAATTCGCAGTGAACCACAGGTGTTAATGGTCTCTGACGTTGCACACGAAATCTTAGCAAGGGCAGGATGGATAGCCTACCTTAACCGTCTACAACAATCTAACGAGACGGTGGTAATTGAATTTCTGCAGAATTTGCAGGAAAATCATTCCATGGTGAGAGGGAGACAAATAGCAGTAACAAATGAGATAATTGTTGAAGTTTTGGGATTGCCAGCCGTTGGATCTATATGGACTCTCAAAAAGGTGAGACTGCAAGATGCCATAACCATCTTCCGGGACGAAGGGCAGAACCTTACTGTCAAAGGAAAAGGGGTCCTGCCGACAACCCTAGGAGAGTCTTGGGTGGAATTGGCCAGAATTATCCAAAGCTACATCACTTGCGATGGCAGAAAAGACATGGTAAGACCACACCATCTCAAACTGTTAGCTGTGTTAAAACAAAAATTTGTTGTGAATTTCCCTGCGTCCTTAAATTTTTTATTGCATGATGTTGCTCGAAGTATAAGAAAATCTCGCCATGTAGAATCGGTAGTAAGCCATCATGTTTTAATTAGGTTGATAATTAGTTACAGTCTTGCCCAATAGTAGAGTAGTTGGAAAGAATTTATTTTCTTGATAGATGGGGGACTGGCCTTGCCAGCCCCAAAATGAAAACATATTGCTAGCACATCAAGTAGACCACCGAAACGAAGACAATCTGTCATATTAGCAAGGAGCAGAGGAATGCTGGGAAATTCTGAGGGAAACATTAGCCAGCATGTGGAGATACATGATTTAGAAGATGAGCAACCCCCACAGCTCGAAGGTGGGGAAAATGAAGAAGAATTAGAAGGAAACAATCCGGTCAGGAAGAAAGGGGGGAAACCGAGCAAGACAACGAAATTCCACTGCAAAACCCTCTGCAAGAAGATGAATTGGCCCAAATTTTGGCCGATATGGGCGAGTATGTCCAACCGCATAGCCCACTCAACCCCCATACCGAAGAAGGGTCGCAGGAACACTCTGCTCATGATAAGAGTGCATCTGAGGAAATGTGTGATGAGTAGGAAGAAGAAGAGGATCACTTTTCCCACGACAAAAGTGTATTTGGGGAGAAGAGTGACGAGGAAGAGGAAGAAGAAAAATCTGTTCCCAGTCAGAATACACCCAAAGAATTGCATGATGAAGAAAAGGTAGAAGAAGAAGCTACCCAGGAGACAACAAAACAAACCAAGGTTTCTACCCCTGGAAAACCTGATCAACAGAACACCGAAGAGGTGTTCCAAGAAGGAAACATGGAAATTAGCCAAGGCGAGGGTACAATACCTGAATTACAAAGCCCAAACCTGAGAAAAGAAACGATTGTCCCTTCTAAGAAAACAGATGAAATTAAAAAGTTGTGAAAGGAATATCAGAGATTGCTTAATGTAATAAAGCAACTTCAACAACAAATAAGAGTCTTAAAAAATGGGGAAGAACTCAAAAGGAACCTCTGGGGAAAACATGTAGCCACCTAGGTAAAACCCCATAAGAAAAAGACCAAGGGGACTCAAGTCAAATATGTTATTCAGAATCGCAAGGAACAACATCTGGTTGTTGTAAATGCAGAAGCACAAACAAACAACACACCAGTCTCTGATAAGGAAGTCCAGACAGAGGCATTGACAGTTCATGAGAAGGAAACATAGACTGTAAAAACTAGATGTCACAATAAGGAGATCCAAGTAGATCTCCAAGCCAAAAATGTCATGATGGGTAATGACCCAAGGATAGTAACTCTGCAAAAATATTTGGCACAAGCCCACCAAACGATAGAAAAACTCATAGAGGCAATTGTTCCTTAAGAAAAATATCAGAAGTTACAACAGCAGCTAAAGAACATCAATGCATCAGAAAGCTAGGCCTTCGACGGATGCTGAAGGGCAGAGGAAAAAGTCAAAAAGGTAACCCATAGACTAGACACAGTTATAAATCAAGTGGATACCTTATGTTCTTTGTATATTGATGTTCTAGTGTGTAGGGCACTTGCCAGAAACTATGCTTTTTTTTTTTATGGAAATATATTTACAATTGAAAATTAAGGCTATCAAGGCAAGAGTGCCTATAGGGATAAAAACCATTGATGATTTCATAAACTATTGTAAGCATTACGAGGTGAAAGTTCAGCGATTGTTATGTGACTTTTATTTGCACAATCTTGTGTTAGATGGAGAAACATAATAGAAACCCAACCTTTTTGTGGGTGATGTCCAACTTCATGCATTTATTTCTTTTGCTGTCAATAAAATAAAGTGGCTTAAAGCCTACAATATCTTCCAGAGACAGGAGAATGGGTTAGATCTGTGGGTAAGGGATGAACCTAGAAACCCATTGCAATTATGGAATAAACGTAGGAGCTTAATGAGAACTCAGGGTGCGATCCAGAAATTGGGACTTATTCACACAATAGTCATCCGCCAAGGGGTAGAATACTTCCTAACCATCAAAGACCTTGCCATAGCAGCAACCAAATTCCGATACCAGACTTCTAATTGGAATATCCAAAACAGAGAGCCATTAAATTATGAGAATTTTAAGCTAGCTGCTAACTGCTTGGTTACCTACGGTGATCTCATATTGAGAGAAGGCCCATCTTGGTTAGGCTATAGGTTCTGAAGTCCAATCATCTGGTATCTTGCACTGGGATATAGAGCCTTATATGAGCTACCTAAAGGTCAGATGGGGCATATTTTTGAAGTCTTTGCTAGAAATCATGGTTTTAGACCGCTGACTGAAAATCCTTCTCCAAGCTATTCCCTAACTGCCTTGCATGTCAATTACAATGTTTTCATGAGGGCATGAAAAAGGGTAAGCATGGGGGTGTGTTGATGTTATAGACATATTTGGGCACTACAACCCCAATCACATATTTCGATAAACCAAGGGCTCTTAAACCCCTAAAAGTGTTGTTCCACACCCTAAAAGATCAAGGTCAACTCATTACATCATTTCCCAGAAGTTCTCCCTGAAGCACTACTTATAACTGGTCAAAACTAGACCATACAGACTGCTCCATGCTGAGGGTGCAATGCATCTCACCTATTACACACGGGGGTTGCGATGCATACTGAAAAGCCCTTCTGTAGGGTGTGATGAGTGAGAGTAGACAAATGGCAGAGGTAGTTTGTTAGGTGGAAACTCAGAGAATCTTCTAGAAACTTCTCATATGACACTTGCCTATCTAAATTTTCCCAGGGATGAGTAAGAGATCATGAAATCTCCAATTGGAACCAAGAACTATCACTGAAATGACACTAATCAAAAACCCAGAAGCTGACTCACCCCTCTGCAAATATCTATATATGGATCCCTCATCCTAAAGATCCAAAGGCTGGAATTTTGTATTTTGTAAGGAAGTGTTGTTGGCTTCTCTATGAGATATTGTATTTGTTGGGTGATATTTCTTTTCATGAGGTGAAGAGGGCTTTCATGCCAGGAGGATAATACTGGATCAGATAGTTCGGTTGTAATCCTCTCTTCTACTTCTACTATCAATAAAGCTATTTGAGTTTTCCTCCATATACTGGTATATTTCTGAATCTTGTATTTGTGTATGCATTTGTATGGTTAATGTACATTTGATTCTACATTGTTTATGGTATCATAGACCTCTATGCTTTGATGGTATTTTTCTACTTTGACTCTATAGGTGTTCTTTGAAGCGGGACAAGTGAGAAAGGAGTGGCGAAGCCAAGTGAAAGACTAAGGTTGGTGCTCTCTGTTTCTCTCTCATCTATCTCCCATAAAGGAAAACACAAGTTACTTTGAATTGTTTGTTTCTAAGATAGCTACCCGTCTTAGTGGGACTAGCAGATATCAATAGACACTAGTTTTCCTGAAAACAAAATGGCGACTCAGCTGGGGAGCGAACAGTTTGTTTGTTTGTTACTGTTGTTTGCTTTTTAAACTATAGACGGAGCCTGAAGTTAAGCCAGCTAGCCTTCGAACTGCTTTTGCTATGCAACTGCAAAGTAGATCAACGCTGCTTCAGTCAATCTCCGGGTTGGTTTATGAACTGAACATCTGACTTGCAAACATTCGAAGTGCCCTGGTGGTAGCTCAATAACCTCATAAGATCATATCCCTATACTTTGTGTTTACTGTCTATCATAGCTTGACTGAAATAATTGAACTTAGCTACAAATTTTGAGCAAAAACCAAGCTCAGTTTCGTTCTTTGGACCATCACACTGTCTCTCATTGGCAGTCTAGATGCATCACACCTCCCGTGTGCTCCAGGTGAGATGCATCCCTGTTTCCTTTAAGGATAGGCGTGATGATTGAATGAGACTGTTTCCATCTTTGGAATTTGGTTTTTTCTTCATTGTTTTCAGCTCTATTAAGTAGTTTTCCTACTTATGATTAGTATATCATTGTTGAAGCCTTCTTCCTTTACATTATTTAGCCTCCATTGATAAGGAATTGTAAATGTCTTTTGTGTATTTTTCATCATTTATAGTCCTCCTTTGCAAATAGTAGCTTAATCGAACTGTCATCTTTTGATTTGAAAGTGTCGCAACTCTCGTTTTGAGTCAAGAAAAAGAGTTTCGTAAAGTCTTCCTCTTTTAGATAGTCGATTGTACTTTTTCCATTGTATTTGATTTGAATTGTCAATATTTGAAGTGTCGAAAGCAGTTTTCCATTCGAAATTGAATGTGTCGTCTTAGCCTTCCTTTCGTTTTGAAAAAGAAATTGCTAAAGTGTCGTTTTGAAGAAAAGTAGTTCAGAGCTGTACTTAGTTTTCTTTTTCGCATTCTCACATTAAGGAAATGGAAAAAAAAATACATGAATGTGCATTTGCATTTAGACTGCATGCAAAAATTGATTTAGGAAAAGTGCATTTAGTGTGTGCTCTCTGCTCTATGTTGAAAGAATCTTACTCTTCTTTCCTTAGTAGCTAGGATTTTCATTGCAAAAAGAAAATAAACGACTGTTTATCATTTTAGATTGCATATTTAGGAATTGTACATCTACATCACGTGGTGAACCTTGAAAGGCAAACTTCTTAAGAAAGATAAACTATAAAATAAACCTCAATGAACATAAAAAATCTTTGGAACCTAATGCACAACATCTAGAAGTCTAAGCTAGAGACGTATTCCGGCGTTGTAAAGCCTAGTGACTATCGTTTTCATCATAGGTTGGGTGATTCCTCCTCTTTGATACGACAAGTGCTAGTACGGACTTGTGCTCCTGTGTACTATCGAGTATATATTGGGAGACCACAATAGGCTGATATCCTTTATCCTTAGGAAGTCATGTCTGCTACCCTATCGATCACAATGCACTGAACACAACATTCAGGAAGATTCACTCCCGTACATAAAGTCCTCAGTAATTTCTTTATAATTTACCACCGAGGTGTATATTGCAGTTTTCCGATTGGTTTGGTAATATTTCTGTCTAGATTTCCAGAGTAGTCACTTTCGTTCCTTTTTGACTCCTTAAAAGAAAAGGTCCATCTAAGCACTTGCCACTTTAGGCTCATTAAAAATCGAAGGCGACTAGAGTCATCTTTAGCTTTTTCTCGACTCTTAAAAATTGAAAAAGCAAGTTGTGTCAAAGCGTCATAAAATTCATTTAATTCGGAATAACATTTTCCCCTTTTAATTTTAAGTTGATCAAGTAATCTGCAATCATCGAAGAAAGTCAATCAAAACCCCATCGTTCACGGAGACTAATGAGTCAACTGTCTTTGACTCCGGAAACGAAACCATTCCGGGCCAAACGATCTCATTTAACTGGATCGAAATCTCCTGGTTTATTTGAAACTTGTGTTTCAACATCATCAGAGACTCCAGTTACTCCGATTATTTCTATTACCCCTGCCTCTACAGAAGAAGTTCCGCAGTGACAAGAGGACATTAGAACTAATCCTAGTGTAACAATAAACACTTCTATTCCTGAACTAGCTCCATCTAGGGCTGATTCGCAAGGTGTAACCCCTCCAATATCTGTCATTGCAGAGTCTATACCTTCTTTGGCACCGGAAATATTTTATGGACCTGACGATCTACCTCTTCCACCTAGACTGATTGCTATAGAAGAGATTGTAAAGGATCTTCCATTCAGTACCCCATAGCACTTTGGAACTAGGATCCACCTATATCCTTCTACTACAGAAGTTAGTTCTTTTGATCACCCTTCATTGCAAGTTCTTGTCGAATCGCTAGGAAATCTTTTGGATAGACTCAATATGTATGAACAACCATCAACATCTAGGACTGTGTCATCCAATATAGCAGCAACAGAACCTCCTGCCGCTACTCTGACAATGTTCGTTGATATACCATCTGTACCAACTAGTTCTCAACCGCTAGATGGAGTCCACCCAGGGATTGTTTCGACAACATGGTCTGTTCCTATTTGTTCATCCATAATCTTATCTGGAATTTCTTATATTGAGTCTCAGCAAATTGATCCTTCACATTAGTATCAATTTGGGTAGTCCAGTCTCCATAGACCAATTTATCCTTTGAACACTGGATTGCCACCATATGGGGGGTAGTATGCCTTTTCATTGTTCCCATCGGGGAAGCAACCATATGATAGTTCACAACAAAATTCGGGTCAAGTTGGAATTGCATCCAATGGTTGGGTACCAATACTACCTCAATAGCCAAGAGTTGTATATTCAATACAACCAAATCAACCTGTGTCGAACATTCCCACTACACTAGCTATCGTGATGGTGTCGCAAGTACAAGCATTGCCTATTGTATGTCAACCTCAAGTCTCTCAGGTCGTAATACAACAACCTCTTGTCTCCACGACTCAATCACAACTGCAGATTAGTGGCTCCTTAACTGAAGTGACTCAGTCTCAAACGGGTACTATCACCCCTCATCTTGGTTAAACATCTAGTATTGGACAACAAAAAATGGTCCAACAACCATGGCTGGTACAATACCAACAACCACAATTCTAGCAGGCTTATCGAGGACCTGAGCGACAAAGCTTTGCGGGTAATGGGCAACCGTATATTCAAAATGGTGACCAACAATCATGTTATAATGGTTATGCCCATCAACCTTATCAAAGTTATTAGCATCAGATACATTATGCTGGTATGCAAAGACCCACTACTCAGGCAATCCCATCTTATCCTGGGTATGCTTCACCAAACCTGAATCAACAGTAGCCTTTCGTAGCAACTTTAGAATTACCAGATTTGAATCGGCTAAGAAAAGATCCAATTGCTTACGCCCCTTGGTGGCTAGCGATTCCTCATAAACTTCTGTCAGATATTCCTAAATTCAATGGAAATCTGAGTGAAGATCCATCGAATCATGTAATGACCTTTCATTTGTGGTGTTCGTCCAACACCCTCACTGATGATTCGATTAGGCTTCATATTTTTTAGCGAATGCTAACTAGTCTGGTAGCAAAATGGTACATTGAATTGCCTAGAGCTTCATTCGACAAATTTAATGCCCTTGCCACCACCTTTTAAACCCATTTTCAGGTACCCATAAGGTACAAAATAGGAACGGAGCTCCTTACCAATTTTAAACAAACAACAACCACTCACATATCTGATCATATTCATGAGTGGTGTCATCGTCGACGAATGGTAAAGACATATGTTCCTGATCAGCTTCTAGCTGAATGGTTTATTAAGTCATTATTACCTTCTATTACAGAAGGTGTTGCCAAGGGAGGAGTTGTCACTGAAGAGCAAGTCATTGCTTGTGCCCAATATCTAGACTTGATCTATACTCAGTCTGGCATGCTCTATGACAAAATTCTTGATGCTCCTAGACCAAAATTTTCCATTCCTCCTCCTCCTAAATCAAATAGGGACTCTCATGCTGGCGACAACGTGATTGGCACCTCAAGTACGCAAACCGTAAAGGCCCCATCTAGTAAAGCCCTTGCAGTTTCCAGTAAAAAAGTAAATGACAAAATTCCTACCTCGAACTTTAATGTCGTCTCGTTCGACAAAGGAAAAGAACCGAAGCAACCAGGGGGTAAGAAGAAAGGGAAAAACAAAAAGAAGAAACAAGAAGATTCGACTCCTGAAAAGTCTTCTAAAAACCCTGCTGGGTGAAAGAAACCTAGTTAGCCATGTCTCATATGTGATGGAGACCATTAGACGAAAGAATTTATGCATAAAGTTGAGGTCAAGAAGTTCTTTAAGAATTCAAATACCTTAGCTGTATTGACTGATCTGTTTCCAAACCTAGAAACCAATATGGTTGCTATCGATAATTCTTCCCCATCCTAAGTGCTTATGTTGTCCATTTCAAAACAGTAGAATGATGCTTTGATATCAACAAGAAATAAAGATTATGGGAATCCACAGATGTCGAACAACAAGGCTACAGATCAACCTAGTAGTTCGACAACAACTTCATCCGAAGTTGTGCCACCCATCATTCTTGAGCTAACAATAAAGCCACCAAAGGGAGTAGTACACAAATGGACATTTAATCCTCATGCTCAAGCAACACATAATTATAATATAGTAGAATATCTGGCCCAATCGCCATCCGCTATGTCGACTCTTGAAGTACCACAAAATTTCCCCTCCCAAAAGCAAGCTCTATTATCAGCAATAGGTGGGATTAACCCAATGGATTCCAATCTTGTGGCCTTTAATAATAAAGGACATGAACCTTAGTTACCCGCTCAACTCGCTTTCCTAATACAGGTAAAAGCCCTCAACAAAACTGTTCATCGAACAATCATTGATGAGGGGGCATCTACCTACATTATGTCAATGAGTTGCTGGAAAACTTTAGGCTCACCACCCTTGTCAAGATCACCAATGACATTAAAACCATTTGACGGATGAACATACACCCCGTACGGGATTTTAAGTAACTTACAAGTTGAACTAGGGGGAAAGACAGTAGAAATTGACATCAAAGTTATCGATGGAAACTCAATTACAATATCCTACTGGGAAGGCCCTGGATTTATGCTATGGCCTGCTGTTGTGTCAACATATTTTAGAAATATTGCATGTCCCTTCCAAGGAGGAATTACAATCGTTTACCAACAGACCTTTCTCCCCAACAATTCACAAGCTACGAGAAGCATTCCAATGATCTATGGAAGCTCTCAATCACTTCAAAATATCAGAGTAGGCCTTCTAAAAGACCCTACCTTAATGGGTACTTTTACCCTACTGCCTCGGAGTAGTCTGGCGAAAGTGGCCACGATGGAAATGTGCAATATGGTATCTTCTATATCTACAAAGATTCAAAAGATTTCCAAACATTTTGTTAGCATGGATCATCTTAAGGTATTGCCTCCAAGCCCCATAGAAATTTTGTAGCAATCAATTTTCTTGGCCTGGGCGGCAAACCCAAATCAACACTCATCGAGTGTTTGGATAGATAGGTCTCAAGAATATGCAACCTCTTCAGATCCTTGGTCACATGTACATTCTACAGATGAAGGAATCATTCAGTCAATGATGATAGGAGAGGCACCATGGGAAGATTACCACCATCGTTCCCATCTTTAGGATAACAACGAAGATTATTCCAACGAACTTAATCATCCTTCAATTTTTGATTTTCTATCAAATACTTTAAATACAGTGGATTCCAAGCGAAACCTATCCAATATTGAAGAAACTATCATCATAAATATCTTGACCAAACCTAATGTTGTAGAGAATATTCATGTCGACAAATCTTGCTCTTCTTTAGAACTGGAAATATATTGTGCTCTCTTTTGAAAATTCAGAGATGTCTTTGCATGGTCATATGAAGAAATGCCAGGCATTGACTCGAGCATAATTGAACACGAAATCAAGATGTATCTAGATGTCAAACTGGTACGACAACGGCTTGGGCAAGTTCACCTGAAGAAAGCCGCTTCCATCAAGGCAGAAGTTGAAAATTTTTTATATGCTGGTTTCATTTACCCGGTTCCTCTAACTGATTGGGTATCGAATATTGTTCCTTTGATGAAAAAGCAAGGAATGATTAGAGTGTGCGTTGATTATAGGGATATAAATCAAGCTTGTCCAAAGGACAACTACCCTACACCATGCATCGACCAAATAATTGATGAATGCACTGGATACAAAATCTTTTCATTCGTGGATGGATTTTCCGGGTATAATCAAATAAACATCCACCCACAGGACCAATCAAAGACTACATTTATATGTCCGTGGGGCACGTTCACATACTGCAAACTACCTTTCGGTTTAAAGAATGCAGGGGCAACTTTTTAGAGGGCTATGAACTATGCCTTCCATGACATCAAGAACATCGTTCAACCATATCTCAAAGATCTATCAGCTCATTCATGAAAGCGGACTGATCATCTGTAACATTTGAGAGCTATATTTCTACGTTGCTGACACTACAAGATACAACTCAATCCACACAAGTGTGTGTTTTGTATCGGTTCTAGTCATTTACTTGGTTTTGTAGTTTCTAAGGACGGGATTCAACTCGACCCATGTAAGGTTTAGGCAATCATCGATATGCCTCCACCTTCAAATTTGCTTCAGATTCAGAAACTCCAAGGGAAAGCAAACTTTCTGAGGAGGTTCATTCCAAATTATGCCGAACTTGCTAAAGGTTATGCATGTCATTTGAAAAAAGAAGTGCCCTTCAACTGGGATTAGGTTGCACAAGCTTCCTTTGATGCTCTAAAGGAATCCCTAATAAAAGCATCATTAATGTACACTCCTGACTATCAAAAATACTTTAACCTGTATCTAGCTGTAGTAGATATAACCATCGCAATGGTTTTAGTACAAGAAGACAATGGAATAGAACATCCTGTCTATTATTTAAGTCAAAAATTAAATGATACAAAAAGCAAGTACTCCTTTGTTGAAAAGATGGCTCTTATAGCTGTTCAAGTAGTACAGAGATTTCGACACCATATCCTCTTTCACAAAACTACCATTTTGTCAGATTGCAACCCTATGACTTACATTCTGTCGCGTCAATTACTAGGGGGAAAATATTTGAAATGGATAGCCATTTTGCAAGAGTTTGATATGGAATTCATAAAATCCAAATCAAAGAAATCTCTAGTTTTCACGGAGTTACTATGCGAAGTCCCATCGTCGTCCAACGATTCAACATCCAAAGCATCAATCGTGGATGAATCTTTGTTTCTGATATCATCAAGCGATCCGTGGTATGGAGATATACTGATCTACCTCCAAACCCAAACATTTAGGCCTAACACCTCTGGCTCTGAACAATGACATACTCAATACCAAGCAAAAGACTACATGATCGTCGGTGATACACTTTACTGTCGAGGTATCAATACAGTTCTGCGAAGGTGCCTCACACATGAGGAGGCAGAAAAAGTCCTGAATGATTGCCATTCAGGCGCATGTGGGGGGCACCAATATGGTTACACTACGATGCAAAATATCTTACGAGCAGGTTACTTCTAGCCTACTATGTTCAAAGATTGCATAATTGTAGTTAGAAGTTGCCATGCTTGTCAAATCTTCGACCACAAAACCAAACTACCACTCGCACCTTTGCATCAGTAGTTGTTGTTGGGCCATTCACCAAATGGGGCATAGATTTCATGACATGTAACCCCACCTCGGCCGGGGGGCCATGGGTATATCATAGTCGTAGTCGACTATTTTACAAAATGGGCCGAGGCGATGCCTACAATAAACAACAGCGGCGAAACGGCTGCTCTTTTCTTTTTCAATTATGTAGTCTCTAGATTTGGTGTTCCACAAGCTATAGTCACAGATCATGGATCACATTTTCAAAATCACATGATGGTTGTATTGGCTGCCAAATTAGGACTGTCCCATGAGAATTCTACTCCATATTATCTGCAAGCTAATGGACAAGTTGAGGCCATAAACAAATTCCTAAAGCGCACACTACAAAGGATGATTGGAGTCCACAAATGGAGTTGGCACTTATTCTTGTACTCGGCCTTGTGGGAATATAGGACATCAGTGAGAAATGCGACCAGGTTTACACCCTTTCAGTTGTTGTATGGCCTAGAAGTGGTCTTACCGATTCAGTGTGAAATTTCATCTCTCAAGCTCCCAGTTGACCTTCTCCCCGGAACTTTGGAGGAAGAGGCTCATTTCTTGCAACTAATCCAATTGGATGAAACCCATCGTGATGCCACTTTGGCTAACAAATCTCATAAGAAATGAGTCAACGCACAATTTGACAAAAATGTCAAACCCCGTGTCTTCTCAGAAGGTGACCTGGTCCTGCTATATGATCAGGGATCCGATAAATTGGGAGCAGGTAAGTTCCAACCATTATGGATGGGTCCCTACATTGTTAAGTGAGTATTAACAAAAGGAGCCTACAAGCTAGTATATTACGATGGGATTCCACTGTCGCAACCCCAAAACGGGTTGTATCTTAAGCATTAATATGCTTGATTAAGTGTATTAATCTCTTCATATGCTTTTGTTACGTTTTTTGTTTTCGTCAAGAGTGATCATTTTGGTTAGGTAATCCACTTTTGCATTTGTTTCAGATGTCGGACCTATTGGAATCATTTGTTGGATATGTCGACGGAGCCAGTCGTAGTACGTGGAACCTATCTTCTGCAGCCTGGGCCATTTTTGATCCAAGCGGCAAGCCAGTGAGTTTCAGAGGGGTATGTATCGGCCAGTCAATGGAAAACATTGCTGAGTATAGTGTGTTGATGGAGCTTCTCTTTGATGCCATCGCACATGGCATGTGCCGACTTGTTGTCAGGCTAGACTCATAACTTGTCATCCTACAACTTACTGGCATCTATTCTGTTCAGAATCCAGCTATCTATTGTATATTCCTAAGGGTCGGGATTTTGGAAAGGCAGATTGATTCTATTCAATATCAACATATTTCCAGAAACTTAAACACATTAATTGATTCATTAGCAAATTATGTGTTAGATAGACATTTGCAACATTTATAAAGGAAAAAGCATTTCAATCAACATTTGCATCAGGATCATATAACTTAACCAAAATAAAACTCCGAAAATAAAAATACATATAACTATTTATAGTTTTTTACAAAATGTTCTGTTTCCAGGGCAAAATTGGTCATAGGACCCAAAAACTCAAAGATGCAGGAAAGCACCCTAGACTAATGGTGTTGGTGATAACAAGTCACCACCTGTGCAATCATATGTAAGAGCCTAGTCCATCGACTCGGCACGCCAGTGGTATGGCGCTATAATCTCAAAGTTAACTCGTTGGTCCTCACATCCTGAATACCAAGGGTGAGACCCTTGATCTGATCCTGCAATACTGCAAGGGTCTCTGCTATGTCCAGATCGTGAAGGACAACCCTCTCTACAACCTCTCCTGTTGGAACGACAACTGCTACCCTCGGGCGCGCTGCTGGTCGCACCAGCCCAATATCTGCACACATATATGAGTTTAATTAGTCTTGATAACCTTTAGAAAACACAAGAACATTATAAAAGAAATAAACAGAGATATGGTTAGATCTTTTTACCTATAACACCCCATTGCTTGTCAGTCAGCAGCACCAAATCTGGGTTGCCCCAGAAATTCATCCCAACATATGGATACTTGGCGAATACCATCTCTTGATGGTTGAACCACTCAAAGAAGGCATCAGAGAATTTAATATACGACTGACCAACATGTATGGCCATGAGATCGACCCATCTTTGCATCTGTGGTTCCCTCGGTGCTGGTAGTCTGAGTGAAATGTATTGTGGTTGCATCAATGGAATCCTCTCCAAAGCGAAAGAGGTTAGAATAGAACCATAACCAAAGTTCTTGGATCTTCCGTTCTTCAACTTGGAAAGCTGTTCTTTTATAACTGGAAGTACTGCATCACACCAGTTGAATACCTTTGGTTCAAGGCATTCCAGGGAATACTGCATATAGGACCTGTTGGCCAAATGAAGAGCCACACTACCAGCCAATCTAGCAAAGGTGAATAAAATAGTCCTCAAGGACCAGTCAGTGACATCTTGAATACTTCTCTTTCCATCCCTGCTTGGCTGAGATCCATCTCTATAGAACTGGCGAATATAATCCCTCACGGATTCACCCCCACGGACGAATCCTGATAGTGAGAGAGGGGCACCACACCTCAATAACCCGGTCAAGAAGTAGATATTATCAACTGTCAAATGGATGGATTTACCTCTAATTTGGAACACTTGGTTGGTAGGATCCCATGCATCGAGAAGATATTGCAACAAATTGATTTGTTGCCTCATGCTAGATATGCGGAAGAATTTGAGCAAGCCACAGTTTCGCAATGTAGTAACAGTACCCAGATCATGTAAGCCAATCATATCCTCTTCTTCATTCTCACATTCATGCCATGTAATGACCATCTTGACTTGATGAATCTCTGAACAACAAACAAGAAGAGAATTAGGATCCTAATTTGGGCAAAAATAGGCAAAATTTCCATGAAAAAATAGTGCATAAACTTTCCTCCCTGTGCCCATCACACCCTAGCTGTGTACATGGTGGGATGCATACTAATTGGCAAATGGACAACTCAGTATGCATCGCACCTTTCAATGTATACTAGGTGTGATGGGGAGAGAACGAATTGTTCAAACCCCTGAGAAGAAGAATAGGAAAAGCTGCTCAGAATCAGAAAAGGAAAGAATGCAATTGAAGAGCTTAGGGTTAGCTCCTACTTGGTCCAGACGGTGCCGAAAAATAGTCCATGGAATCTCTCGGAATTAGCTGATGAAAATTGAGGGGGAAAACACCTTCAGAGCTCCAACAATCCCAAATTTGAATGAAATGGTAAAAATGAGAGGTAAAACTACTTTTATGTTACTGTTCGCGTAATTCAAGTAAGATGTTGGCTTTTAACTCATTTTTCAAGCATGTATTTACATTTCTAATCAATTTGATGGAGCAATTGAATAGGTAGTACGATCGTCAAAAGAAAATAGTGTTAATGGTGAATTGAACACTCTGACTATTATCACGAGCAATGTTTCTGCAAAGTTCAAGCTCGTTAAAAAATAAACCTAGCCCTGAGCACATGTTGGCACAAGGTTCAAGCTCATTAAAAAATAAAACCACCTTTTGGTAAATAACCTTTGCGATCACATTACTATCAGCCTTTTGAGCCTTGATTGTGTTCTTACCGTCACCTCCACTCTTTTAGCCGATCATACGCCTCCACTTGATTATTTACCCTTTTGAGGAACAACTGCGATGAGTGATTCTGTTAGCCACCTTCTTTACACTGTTGTGCTTGAAAAGTTCCAAACTTACCTGGAACTAGTTGCTACTCGAAAACATCACTCGTTCCTCAAAAACGAGTCTCTTTTAAGCTCTTTTTAGACTCATAAAATATGAAAAGATTGTCAAGCTATTGGCCTTTCCAGCTTGTTAAAGTAAAGGGAAGTGCCATCCCTCCTCTATATTTTAATCTTTTTGGACTTGAGGGATCATTACACAAAAAGATCGAGCGCTTGTCTTGTTCGGCTCACTAAAACTATCGAAAAGTCATCCCTTTCGTATTATTTTATACTTTTTCGGACTTAAGGGATTATAACACGAAAAAGGACTACTGGAGTTTCCTTTCTGTCTCCTTTCAGACTCTCTTATTATGAAAAGTACTGAGTTATCTTTGTCGTTAAAATCGTTAAAACAATAGTGACAAACTTGTCCATCCGGGCAAGGGCGAGTTTCACTGTCGCTAGGCTCGCTAAAACATAGGAACAGGTTTTCCTGAAGGGAAAATTATAGAATAAGCACATGTTATCCTCCTCAAGCTTGACAAAAATAAAGAGGTACTGGTCAGCAATGACTGGGAAGAAAGGGAAGAAAACTTGAAGAACTTCATTGGTAGCAGGTCGCTCTTGAACATGACACTTTCACTCCATCGCCATGATTGAGTCGGGTTGGGTTACTCTGTTCACTAGTCATATCACCGTTGGTCCTCCATACCATCCATTTTTGGGGTTAATGCTACCAATCCATCAGAGTGTCACTGATATGTTCAAGAGAAGTCGCTCAGAGAATTCACCAACCCAGCTAACGCCTCATCCACTGCAATGCCTTCACTCTCCATTTTTCATGACTGCCATTCCTGAACCTTGTATCATCAGATCGTTTTCCCCTCCAGAAAATCATTTGCTTCATTTCATGTCATAGATGTGGGATTCATTAAGGCCCTCTTGCGATGGGTCACTTCTTGTTGGCATCAGCTCATTATCCAAGAAGTTGACTTAGGAACAACCCTTTCAGTACTTTGAAGCTTGCATGCCTCAATGGCAAGTTTCTCACTTCCAGCGATAAGTTTACATCAATGGCCTTTGACCAAAAGATTTTATGTGGTGTTCGACATCGACTCATATATTCACACCACGTGAATTGTACTGCAGTACCTTGAGGGTCATTATCATTATTGGTGATTCATCTCACACCTGTTAACAACTTACATCATTGGCTGGTAATCAGGCGATGTCTTTCCATGTTCGACTTCAGAACATCTTTTCGCATGGATTGACTTGTACATTAGGTGAATATTGAACGAGTTTGAAGACCTTGGATCTAGTTTCATCTATCCGAGCTACGATATATTCAGCAAAATAAAGACATCAAATGTACTCCATATCTGCACAGATGATCATCCAAACTAAGGGATGATGGCTCTACTAGAATCATCAGTCTGCCACAACATATGATTGTTTGTCCTATGTACATGAAAATGAATTTGTAAAATTTGAGCATGGGAATGCCCGCTTCAGCTAGATCATGAAAATATTATGAAGATAATGTATTTTATCTTATTACAGGTCACTTTCCAGTTCGAAAAACCTCAGATCCTCATGATAAAGCATTTCACCCAACATCAAAAGATTTACAACCTCATGCTTTATGGGGCAACTGTTATAGACATATTTTTGCATTACAAACCCAATAACATATGTCGATAAACCAAGGGCTCTTAAACCCCTAAAAGTTTTGTTCCATACTCTAAAAGATCAAGGTCAACTGATTACATCATTTCCCAGAAGTTCTCACTGAACAACTACTCAGAATTGGTCAAAAATGGACCATACAGACTACTCCATGCTGAGGGTGCGATGCATCTCACCTATTGCACACAGGGGGTGCGATGCATACTGAAAATCCCTTATATAGGGTGCGATGAGAGAGAGTAGACAAATGACAGAGGCAGTTTACTAGGTGGAAACTCAGAGAATCTTCTAGAAACTACTCATATGACACTTACCTCTCTGAATTTGCCTAGGGATGAGTAAGAGATCATGAAATCTCCAAGTGGAACCAAGAACTATCAGTGAAATGAAACTAATCAAAAACCCAGAAGCTGGCTCACCCCTCTACAAATATCTATATATGGATCCATCATCCTAGAGATCCAAAGGCTGGAATTTTGTATTTTGTACGAAAGGGATGTTGGTTTCTTTGTGAGACATTGTATTTTTTGGGTGATCTTGCTTTTCATGAGGTGAAGATGACTTTCATGCTGGGAGGATGATGCGGGATCAAATAGCTGGGTTGTAATCCTCTCTTCTACTTCTACTAGCAATAAAGCTATTTGAGTTTTCCTCCATATACTTGAATATTTCTAAATCTTGTATTTGTGTATGAATTTGTATGGTTAATGTACATCTGATTCTACATTTTTTATGGTATCATAGACCTCTATACTTTGATGGTATTTTTCTACTTTGACTCTACAGGTGTTCTTTGAAGCGGGAAAAGTGAGAAAGGAGTGGTGAAGCTCTATCAAAGGAGAAAGGAAACAAGCAAGAAGCCAAGCAAAAGACTAAGGTTGGTGCTCTCTACTTCTCCCTCATCTATCTCCCATAAAGGAAAACACAAGCTACTTTGAATTGTTTGTTTCTAAGATAGCTACCTGTTTTAGTGGGACTAGCAGATATGAATAGACACTAGTTTCCCCGTAAATAGTTGAGCATTAGAAAAGGTATGTAATTGCCACTCATTTATTTATCTTTTGCTTTAATTCATAACTTCTTTATATTCTAAGATGGGTATAGGATAAAGATCATGATAAAGATAAGGGGATTTGTGATTAATGTAAAATGACTAATTATTACCTTTTTCCATGTAGAAAATGAAGAAAATGGAAGATCGCCATTTCAGAGGAAAAGACAACGCAAAACCAGCTATTGTCCCTTTGACAGGGAACCGCATCCAGACGAGGCAATTGAGATCAGAGCGTATAGGCCAGGAAAAGGAAGAGAAAATGCCATATCAGCACAAGAGGATGAAGAGATAGCTGAAGAATAATGATATGGTGAATCCCTCAGGATCCTTTGATCCTGAGGGATTGCTATCTTAAGAATATCTGTATCTTTGGTATTTCAACCTAGCCACTATAAAAAGGGATAGCGTTGCTAGCCCAAGGGGTAGATTATTGTTGTTTTATAGAATTTGCTGTTGCAAATTGAACTTTGATCATCGACTCTCTTTAAAGAGCGATTACTGTAACTCCGTTTTCATGGTTAATACATAAACTTTGTTATTGTTGCATCTTTGATTTTGGAGTAACTGCAGCAGTGCGTCCCTGGTGGCTAAGGGCCCAACGCTAGTGGATCACTCGCTTTCTATATCATTATTTTCAGATTACAAGTCGTGTGTGGTTTGGTTTTCTTTCCTTGCTTCATTCAGTAATCTGTTGTTCCTTGACATTTCATTTACTTGCTCTGTTATATTTAATTCATATTTGAATAGTAAGATTATCATTTTCAACTGAAATGTTATGTTGTTCATTCTGAAATCATATCGCATTGTTGTTCATTTACAGATTGACATTACTGTGTAACATTGTTGTTCATTTACAGATTGACATTACTGTTCGCTTACATAGTAACATTGCTATTCATTTGCAGATTGGTATTGTTGTTCATTTAGATACGGTTCACCCATAATTGTGATTGTTGTTCATTCGGATTACCATTCCATTGCAACTGCAATTGCTGTTCCCTTATAACTATGGTTAATATTTATTATGCTAAACTCAGATTACTGATTCCATCATTCTAGATTCGTTGTGTGTTTACATTTGATTTAGTTTGCCGTTCAATCTTTTATAGACTTACTTAAGCTTGATGTTCCATTCTTGGTTTGTTGTTCAATTCATGTACTAGTTAAAGATTGTTGCTCAATTCCTTTATATTACGATTGCTACTTAATTCATTCCTGTAAGTTAAACTTTGTTGTTTGATCCTTTCAATAGATTAGTTGCTATTCATTTTTCTGTTAATCGAATTGTCATTTTAAGTAATTACTTTGGTGTGAGCAGAATGATCTGCAACTATAGCAAACATTGACTATTGCTGTCTAGTTTCTAGATTGAAGATCTTCTCTTTGATTGCTTTTTATTTGCATCAATTTACAAAGGAAAGAGTTATCATTACTGCATCCCTGACTGATGAGTGTTGTAGTTTCTTAAGTGAATGATTTAGTTACAAAGTATTTCAGTTTCTTGCCATTACATTTAGAGTTTGTTTCCAGCATTTATTTACTTTTGTAAAAGAACTATACTACTAGCATTACTCTTGACAACTGACTGCCTCAGATTGAGTACACTCTTGAGATAAAAAATTGTACCTGGATTGATAATTAATGTAGGGTAAATAGAGGTTAAAAAGACCCTTTTTACTTCTCAACAATCAGATGATCAAATCTTGTAAAGAGGACCTTGCAAGAGAGTTTGAGATGAAGGACATGGGGCTCATGCATTAATTTCTTGGCATGGAGGTATGACAGGGAGATGGGGAGTTGTTTGTGTCTCAGGGCAAGTATGCTAATGAGATACTCAAGAGATTCCACATGGAGAGTAGCAAACCCATGGAGAATCCTCTAGCAGGTAACTAGAGGAAGGAGGATGTTGCTTTAGGGGAAGTAGTGGAAGCTACTGTTTACATACAGCTTGTGGGTTCACTCATGTACTTGGTGAACACACGACCGAATATGTGCTATGAAGTTAACCAGCTTAGTCAAGCGATGATTAGGCCTACCAAGTTGTATTGGAAGGTACAGAAACATGTGTTGAGATACCTTAGGGGGACTTCTCAATATGGATTATGGTATAAATGGACATAGGGATTGAAGCTTCAAGGCTTCACTGATGTAGACTAGATGGGGAGTCCATCCGACCGGAAGAGCACATCAGGAGGGATATTCATTATTGGGTCAGTGATAGTTTCTTGGTATAATAGGAAACAAATATCATTTGCACTCAGTTCGGAAGAGGCAAAGTACATGACTGCGAGTCAGGAAGCATGTGAGGCCATCTGGATGAGGAAGATCCTATTTGGTTTGTTTGGTCAGTAAGATGGATCCAATTGTGATTTAATGCGATAATCAGAGTTGTATAAAACCCTCTGAAAATCCAGTTTTTCATGATCGGTCCAAGCATATTGATATCCGATATCATCACCTCAGAGTTTTTTTATTGAGACTGATTATGTTGTTAGAGTACATTCCCACGAAGGAGCAAGATGCTAACATTTTGACAAAGGAATTGTTAAGATGTAAATTTGAGTTTCATAGAGACAGGATCATGCTAGCTAATAATCCCTTCTTTTTGAGAGGGAGTGTTGAGAAATGGCAACAAGAAATTTCAGTTTAATTTGTCCTTGAATTAAACTGAGAATTAAAATTGAATTCTATTCTCATAACAACTTGTAAATAATTTAAACAAAGTATTTTCGTAGAAATCACATGAGATAATTTTTTGGACGACGCGTTTCGAACCAACAAGTGTGGGTCATTATCAGGACCAGATCATGAACCACACTTGTTGCTTTGAAATGCATTGGCCAAAAAATTCTCTCATGTGATTTCTACCGAAAGACTTTGTTTAATTCATTATGGATCATAGAAGCTTGAATACAGAAACTTGTAAATAGTTAATTAAGTTTAATTAACTTAGTTAGCTTAGGAATTTCGAGTTGGAAGTCTTTCTGTAGTCATGTATATGTTCTCCCTAAGTTTTAGTGGTTCAATATGAGTTTAAAACGAGTTGGAAATTAGATCGCTCAATTTACCAAGTTATGTTTAGTTAAATTAATTCCAAATTGTTTAAGGAACTAATAGAGGACTAACAGTCAGTGGGTGCACTAGTGCATCCACTAGTGCTACTCGAGTTAATTGAAAATTCCCTCATGAGAAACTCATGCATGTCAGTTCTGAGAAAGACCCAGTTGAGACTAGAGTGTAAGGACAATGTACTATCAATTGTATTATTTACTAGCGTGTAAATATCACACATGCATCAGAGATTGATCCTATGTTTGGATTGCATAGTTTTGGAAGCATGAATTCCCTTTAAATATGGGCTATTCATCCTAGAAATTACGCAAGAGATTAGGGGCTTGGAGAGCTGTTGAATAGGCTAAGGATTTGGCTTGAGCTAGCTTGTGAGCTGAGAGAGTTGAACATACTTGTGCGGAATTGTTCTAGTGAGAACAAGCTTTGTATTGTCACTCATATTTATGATATATGCAATACATATAGTGAGATTTTGAGCAGTGGCTTTCCCTAGATACATCTTGTGTTATGTGCCATTGATTTATCTTCTTCTTGTTTATATTGTTTTCATTGATCTATTGGCTTCCATTGGTTGAAAATAGAAGTAAATTCTTGTCTTATGCTTTAGTAAATTGCATGAGCTTGTGAATCTACAAAATTTTCTACAATCTTTTCCATTTTTAATATTTCATTTAATTTTTTTTTTTACATATTGGTATTGGTATTATTGATATCTTTTTATAATATTCCTTTAATATTTTTAAAAATACATATTAAATAAAAAAATAAAAATAAAAACCGTTTTTCATCTGTCACCAATTTTTTTTTTAACTTTATATGCATCTAATTTCATATATATATATATATATATATATATTTTAAATATATTTATTTAATTTATTCAGTTATGGGAGATGTATTTCTCTATCCATATTAGGTTAACTTAGCTATATGTATTCATCTTCCACTAATTTCCCTTTTGCTTCTGATTTTAAAGTATGATTTTACAAATTTTTCATAAAATAATACATATTATTAAAAACCATGCTTCATGGTTTTGTTAAATAAATAATTTAAAAGTGAGTATGGATAACGTCAACTTATAATTAGATGCCTCAAAATAGTTTGATTTATGGAAATGGAATTGTGTGAGAGTTAAAAAAAAAGAAAAAAACCATTTATTATTATTTATTATAAACATATTACAAAAGTATTTGGGTGAGAGACTCCTTCGGATTCCAAAAGTAAGGGATTTTAAGTGATGGATTTTTGTTTTTTCTCACAATTCCACTATTCTCTTTTCAGACAAATAACAATGCAAACGATGAGCTTTATAGATAAATAACAATACAAACAAAAGTAGATTGAGGATGCAAAATCCAATTCAATCAGATAACCTAAAGAAATTGGTAAAATGCCATAACCCACTAAAGGGTAAGTTATTGGATAAAAAGACAAAGATTACTCACAATCGCTGAGCCCATATATTTCTCATTTTTTTCACCATTACGATAGCATGGGATGGTAATTATTTATAAGCATTAATAATACTTTTGAGTTTTCAAAAGTGTTTAAGTACATTTATTAGTGCAGGTAAATATTTGTATTTTAATAAACCACAATGTAGTAAGGTGAAAAAAAATTAACTTGTGCACTTTGAAGAGGTAATCATGGAAACAAAACAAGCTCGCAAAGAAAATCATGGAGAAATATAATAAAATTTTCAAACATTATTATTATTATTTTAATTAGTTATAAAATATTATTTTATTTATAATTTTTTGGTTTGTAAAATGAATGGTGGCCATAAGATAATACAAGTTACTTGGCACTATTATCACAATTTATATAGGTGTGAACTACGGGTTTTTATTGTTTATATTTTATGTTTGTTTATTAGGTTTTCTAAGTGTAGATATGTTTACCATAGACAATTTTTTGTTGAGAAATTATTACTTTTTGTTTTATCTAAATTGAATTGCTTGAGAGTTTGATTATTAAAATATATTAAATATGTTATTAGAGGAAATTTGAATTCAAAAATAGCCAGTGAAAAAAAAATTGAGATATTAATAAAATAAATGTCATGTAGACAATTTTGTAATATATCTTTTTTATTATTTTACTATTATCGAAATTCCGCAAATAAATGTCAAGTTTATAAAAATAAGCATGTGTGTCTATATATATATATATATGAACAAATAATATGTGAAATTTCGAGGAAAATTAAGGAAGTGGTAGATCAATGCATAGTAGTAGGGGGTGACTGAGAGAGCTCTGCAACTATGGCGGTCATCCATGGAGGCCTCGAGAGCCATAACCCCAGGGTCTGAAGCTCACAGCCCTCCCGTACCTAGCCAACCTGTTAACCTCTCCCTTTGCCTGCGCAGTTACACCCTCTCTGTTGTAGACATTAGCTTGTCACCTCTCACGTAAACCTTGGAACCTAGCCCCTTGTTTCACACTCTCCGTGACATATGCTGTGCAACTGACCGAGCCTGTCGGTTCGATGGAGATCGACGACGTAGACTATGAGGTGGACCCCAATCCCGATCAAGAAATCTGGATGCATCATCGATCTGGGATGGGCTCTTGACCCTTTGCTGCCAATCTACGATCGCTGATAGCTGCCCGGTCTGTTCCGTTTTGTTTGATCCCGTCCAATAAGCACCTCTGCCCTTTGTTTGCATTGAGGATGCGACTAGGTTAGACTGTCCCCCACCCTCACCTGCAACCCTAAATCTCCTGCGTAGATGCCTTCAACCATATCCTTCATTTGATGCTCCCTTGGTCCACCCTCCTCCTTCCTCAGTTCCTTCCTGTACGCCCTCCTCCTCTCACATTCCCCCATCAGGTCCCCCTCCCCTCTCTATCCTGCCTTCACCTCAACAACCCTAGCACTCGGTAGCTCAAACCCTAATTCTCCCATTTTCTCTAGGTGTTTCAATTCCCCCATCCCTTCCCCCAAATCTATCCCCTCCTCCCACCATACTATCAATCAAGGCTGCAGAGGTTTGCTTAAGGAACATCCGATGTCCAGACACTCTGATAAGCCCAAGAAGGGGAGGTGTCTTAAAGCTGTGGATAGGGACATTAATTTAATCCTTGGCGAAGATATTCCAATGGGGGAAGTTGTAGACACGACAAAGAAGGTTTTGGTTTCTTGTGTAAGGGGCATAAACTACTCAGTGGAGCACCTTCACCTGTGGACTTCGAAGATATAGGGTTCCCTACTCAAGGAGCTCCCTATCATCACAGTTTTGGCTCGTGGCTGGTTTTCCCTTCGCTTCCATAGGGAAGAATATACTGATTGGATACTTTCGGGCTTCTGGCATATTGAGCTTGCCTCTGTTCTTCTCAAAAGATGGGACCCCTTATTTGACCCAGAACGCGAACAGTTGGGTGCAGGGCCGATTTCTTTCCACCTGCCAGGCCTTCCAATGCAGTTCTGGACTCCAGTGGTGTTCAAACGCATAGGGGACGCTCTAGGGACTTATCTGGAACACGACCAATAATTCGAGAAAAGTGGGATAATGTCAATGGCGAGAATACTTGTTTATCTAAATACCAGAGAGGGGTTGGAGGAGAAAATCACACTCCACTGAAGGCATTTATCGCATTGCCAAAATCTAGATTATGAAGGAGTGCCCTTCCATTGCTGAAGATGTCACAAGGTTGGTCATCTTTACAAGGACTGTCCTCTGCTTTCTTCGTCTGCTCAAGTGCCTGCAAGGGGTGTTAAACACCGTCTGTCTGAAGAACCGAATGTGGATGAGTAACCCTCAGGTCTGGATCACTCTAAGGAAGCGGAAGGAGTCACTGCTCAATAAACCAGTACTCCAAGGATGACATCTACATCCCCTCCACGGACACGATCTAGGACTGTGGTGGATGCTGATCCTACACCAGGTAATATTCCTCTTGCTAGTTCTCCCGATCATCCTTTTAATCATTTACATTCAGCATTGCATTCTCCTGTGTCACACGCGGAGTCAGTTTTGAGTCCTTTCCCTTCCATCACCTGTGGCATTGATCCCCCCTCTCCCATTATCTCCACTACCCTCCGATCTCTTTTAGCTTTGAATCCTCGCCTTCTTCCATCAACCTCACCTTCAGCATCAGGCTCCCATTCTTACAATCTTCGTTCTCAGCCTTTGAACAACTTACCCCTGCTTGGTCTCGGCATCCCCCCTCATCCCTCAGAGTCTAAACCTACCAGAGGCAAACCTACCAAGATTGCAAAAGCTATTAAATCTGCGGTTGCAGATGTGGCACAGGGTCGTCAATCCACCATCAAAAGGGCACTTAGAGCATATAACTCCCTTGATGCAGTTCCCTAATGATCTGGCTCTCTTTCAATTGCAAGGGTTTAGCCAACCCCAAGAAAAAACTGGCTCTCAAGCGCCTCTTAACCCGTACCCCCTGTGACATTTTATTTCTACAGGAAACACTTGGGCCCTCTGAGCAGATCACTAAAATCCTTCTATCTTTTCTCCTTGGTTGGCACTTTCAAGGTCTTGATGCAGTGGGCAGGTCCGGGGGGCATGCCATGGGGATAAACCCTAAATCGATCAAGGTGCTATCATCTTGGGGTGGCTTGGGTTTCCTCAGCATGGACATTTTAGTAGTGGACATAGGAAAACATATCAGAGTTATTAATGTCTATGCCCTCAACCATAACATGCTCGCTTATTGGCAATCCTTGCTGGGATCCCCACTGATCAACCACTCCACCATCATTGGAGGAGACCTAAATTTCTCCTTAGGGAACGAGGAATCCTGGGGTCATCATGCTCAAATTTACTCTCTCTCAGATCAGCTGAGCTCCCTCCTGGACCAACATGGGCTTATTGATGTCCCCATGAACAAGAATATGCTTAATTGGCATAACAAGCGTATTGGTGTTGCTGCTCTTGGAAGAAGGTTTGACAGATATCTTATACATGAAGACCTGCTTTGATCCCTGGCCTTATATAGACAATGGGTAGGCTCAAGCGGCATCTCAGACCATTCCCCAATTTATTTGGAAGTGACTGGCCCTTTTAAGAAACCCAAAGCCCCTTTCAAATTTAATTCGACCTATTTAAAAGAACCGAACCATGTCAAATTGGTCTCAGATTTCTGGCAAGCCCAACCTCCACTCAGAGATCAAAGAAAGGTTGGGGACTTCTGTAGAAACCTGAATCAGCTCAAGAAGTTAACCATTGACTAGTCTAAGAGGAAAAAAGAAAGCGATGAATAATCACTTGTAGATATAGAAGATCAGTTGGCCTCCCTAACTAATGACAATGGGCTTGGATATTTATCCAATGAATCAAAATTCTACCTGATGGAATTGGAATCTCAGAGATCCAAGATCCTTCTAGAAAAGGAAGAACTTTGGAGGCTTCGAAGAAGAGCAATATGGCTACAAGCCGGGGATGGCAATACAAATTTTTTCCATAACTTTGCAAATGAAAGGAAAGCCAACAATACCATTTGGCAGATGCCCATGGATCAGGAGAGAATGGCTACCACTCACCCCTAGCTAGCTCAGCTTGGAATTTCACACTTCAAGCAGCTTTCTAAAGCCCCTCTAGCCCCTTCTCTGCCTGATATTATTAACCTAGCTGGTCACTTTCCTGGATACCTAGACCCGGATGGCATTGATGATCTTATAAAACTTGTTTCCATGGAGGAACTTGAAAGCACATTAAAATGGTTCAAGAAAGACAAAAGTCAAGGCCCAGATTTTCTTGGAGTGATTGAAGAAAGTCGAACCCTTGGTCGTATATTTGCCCCGCTCAACTTCACATACATATCCCTCATTCCAAAGACAGACTCTCCATCCTCGTTTCATGAATTCCACCCTATTTCCCTTTGCAACAATCTATACAAAATCATTGCCAAGATTATTGCCAATCGTATAAAGCCTATTTTATCTGAGCACATCTCTCAAGAACAATTTGCACTCCTCCACCACAGACATATTCATGAAGCCATTGGCTCTACCCAGGAAACCCTTCACTCTATTAAACTAAAAAAGATCAAAGGGATGGCTCTCAAAATTGACTTATCCAAAACCTTCGACAAAGTAAGTTGGCTTTTCCTTAGAATGATCCTCACTCATTTGGGTTTTCCTCTGGAATTCATAAGATTGATCATGGGTTGTATTACCTCTGTATCTTTTACAGTTCTTATCAATGGGTCTGCCTCCCTCCTCTTTCAAGCAGAAAGAGGCCTCAGACAGGGATGCCCCTTATCCCCCTTGCTATTTCTTCTTGTAGTGGAAGGACTGAGTAAACTTATAGATTTGGCGAAGCGTGCTGGGAGGCTTGGGGGCTTGAAAATCACTGATTATTTCCTTCTGTCCCATCTGCTCTTTATGGATGACATTCTTGTCTTCCTCATTGGAAGCGTATAGGACATTACTACTTTAAAACAGATCTTAAAACTTTTTAGTGCAGCTACAGGAATGGAAATCAACAAGGGAAAGTCCACTATATCTTTTTCTAAATGCTCACAATAGGAAATTCAACTCTCTCTACAAAATTTCCCCTTTCAAGTGTTGGAACTTCAGGCTGGACTAAAGTATTTTGGATTTAGAATAAAAGCGGATGGATATAAAATAGCAGATTGGACTTGGCTGCTCACTAAAGTGGAGAAAAGAATAAACATCTGGTGTCATCGGTTTCTATATAGGGCAGGTAGATTGATCCTCATCAAAGCTATTTTAGAAGCTACCCCAATATTCTAGATGTCCTTGGCTTGGATTCCCCTGGGGATTCTACATAGGATTCAAAAAATTTGCAATCACTTTCTATTGAGGGGCCAAAAGGATGGGAAGCCTTTTGCATGGGTCAAATGGAGAAGAATAGAAAATCCTAAAAAATGGGGAGGTTGGGGACTAAAGCACCTTCCGGATTTTGCACAAGCACTGGCAAAAAAACAAGGCTAGTTATCCCTGACCCATAAAAGCCTCTGGTTGGAGGTGGTCTCCCACAAATACATTTGGCCCAATACTTTAACTAAATTGATTAGAAGACCCTCTTGGAGCAGAAAAGGTATTTTGGTCATCTAGAGGGCCATCCTAATCACCCTGCCTATTATAAAAAGAGGCCTCATCTGGAAGATTGGTAATGGGGCATCAGTGTGCATCGGTCTAGATCCCTGGACCGATAGTGGGAATGCATATCAGCTTCCTTTGGATTTGATCATATTTCTCAACAACATAGGTGTCATGTATATCTCTCAACTTGGTAATCATCACAACTCATCTATTTTTCATCAAGCTTGGCACACTGGCGAGGATTGGCTCATACCAATTTAATGGGAAAGACAGTGGGAAAATTTCTGGCAAGCTATGATAGAATCCCATGTCCAACTCAATGATGACGAGGACAAACTGCTCTGGGGTCTCTCCAAAAAGTGCCACTACTCACCCAAGCATCGGTATGACCTCATACAAGCAGAGGCAAAGCTGGACAGACAAATGAGTTCGTGGACTTAGCTTTGGAAGTTAAAAGCTCCCTCGTGCACTATCTTACTAATGTGGAATATCATTGAGGATAAAACACCCACAGGAGTTAATTTAAGGAAAAGGGCATTCATGGGACCTTCCTGGTGTGTACTTTGTCACTAGGAAGAGGGGTCCAACCATCACTTATTCCTTGACTTCCCTACCTCAAAACAGTTATGGTCGCAAGTCCTGCTCACTCTTAACATCAATCTATGCTGGTAGGGTGTGAACATCCCTACTGCATGGGACAGTTGGTGGGGAGCTGCAACATATCCTAAAAGTAGAAATCTGTCGCTTTTGGTTTCTTGGCACATTTGGATGTGTCGAAACAATATCATTTTCCGTGACCGGCCTATAAATTGGGCACTAATCCCACCAAATATATGCTCGTCCTATGAGGAAATTCCAGCTGAAGAACATATCAATCGACCTAAGATCATTGCTCAGGAACAGATTGACACAACAAAGCCCTGTGCATACTTCGATGAGGTAGCACAAGCGCAAGGATGTGGGGGGGGGGGGGTGTAATTATCCACCTATCAGTCATGCATCCTTTTCACATTTTCATGGGCTTAGGCGAGGGCACAAATAATTATGCAGAGCTAATAACCCTTTGTCACTTGATACATTTTGCCATTCTTAAAAATTGCATACACATTCAAATTTTTGGGGAGTCCAAAACAGTCACTAATTGGTTTAACAACACAGCTACATGCCATGCATATTCTCTAAGAACTATAATGGATGATATTGTTCTCCTCAAAACAAATTTTGATCATATTTCTTGCACTCATATCTACAGGGAGCACAATAAAAATGCGGACAAGCTATCGAAAGAAGCATTGCATTGTCCTCGAGGAGAATGGATGATCACAGTCCCTTCCAGTTTTTTCACAGACCATATATAGATCAAGAGCTGCAGCGGGCAGACAGCCCATAAAACAACAACTTTTTTGTCTTTATAACAGGTTTATATATAGGTATACAACACTTCTAGGCATCTAAACAACAATCACTGGGTGATTTTTTTCTTATGTAATTATTGATGTACAATAACCCCACTGGGTTTACATAGTTATTGTCTGGAACTATCAGTTGACTAAGGTCACTACATTTGCATATGCCTATGGGCATCTACAACATGTAATTTCAACACATAATGGAAATTACGAATTTTTCTCCTTGGGAATATATATATATATACTATATATATATATATATATAATATATATATTAATATATAATATTATATATATATTATATATATATATAATTATATATTATATATTTATATATAAAATACACACACACAGTAGATATTAAATTACTTTTGTTTTATTTAAATTGAATTGCTTGAGAGTTTGATTATTAAAAATAATATTATTGTTATTAGAGGAAATCTGAACTCAAAAATAGCCAGCTAAGAAAAATTAAGATATTAATAAATAATTTTCATGTAGACAATTTTTTAATAATATTTTTTTAATTATTTTACTAATCAAATTCTCCAATAAATATCACGTTTAAAAAAAGCCATGCATGGTAATAATATATAGTATTATATATATATTATAATTATTAATTATAATATATATATATATAATATACTTATAATTTAAAAAATAAAAAAATAAAAATTTCTCATGTCATTAAATAAATAATTGTACAGACAAACAAAAGTTAATAAAATTTAAATTAACCAAATAAATGCACTTTTATTTTTTTTTTATTTTATCAAAATATAACCATATGTATGTATCATAAAATTTAAATAATTATTTACATAGGATTACTCAAATTTTTAAATTAAAATTAAATTAATTGTCTTTTAAAAACGCACTCAACTATGATTTAACCTTTCATTAAAAATATTTTCGATATATAATTTAATATAATAATATATTAATTTATTTTTATTTAATATAGTTTTTGGTCACTTGGGCACCATTCATGCTTAAGGTAGGTAAATTATATTATTAAAAAATTTGGCCGTGCCTAGTCACACTTGTATCTCTTTTGAATCTTAAAGAATTTTGTTTGTCTTACACATTATGACATAGAAATTCAATGTTAACTATTTCAAACCAAATTTCCTCTAATTTATTTAGATGATGCAAATTTACTTTCATTGTACACTTTGTATGAATAGATGATAGATGATTTCTAGTTAATATGCTTATGGCAATGTTGATTTTCTTATGTAATGCCTTGCTTGACTTTGTTTCTCTATATTTGGAGGATCTTAACATACTTATAATGTATCAAAATGTATTAATTTCTATTTATCTTCTTGTGGTCACTATGTTAATTTCTTTTGTGATACCTTGCTTGAAATTGTTAATAAATGTTTTGGAAATATTAATGTGCTTATAATACATAGAAAATTATTTTATAATAGTTAGTGGGAAATATTTATAATCTCTACTTTTTTTGAATTGTCTTTTAATTTGGTTAAATTTGGGGTGTGCAAATTCAATGATCATTGCAAAAATGTGAAATTAATGGAAATTATGTGCAAATGTCTCAATAAATGAATGACAATTTATTTAATTTTTTTATAGCAATGTTTCATTAAAATGGCCCAACATTCATATGCTATATCTCAATATTCCTTTTTGTCTATCAAGCTTCATAAATATGAACTTCAACATACCTACAATCTTAGAAACTCACTTGCTAACTACTCCATATAGGTTTCCATGATGTGTATCGTTAATTAACTACATTTCATTATAATCACATGCGTTCACCATTATTAATTATCCATTACTGCATATAGTTGCTAGTTCCCCTTCATAACCAAGTGCATTTATATGAATTTTTTTAATTGGTAAGTTTATTTTTGACAGATGTTGATATATAAATGGTGGGCTTATGGATTTTATATTTTGTCAACATGGATTTTATTGTAAAACAATAAAAACTTTCTTTGCAACATTTACTTTTGAGATGGGTGTCAAACCTAACAACCAATCAATTACAAATTTGATATGTTAGAAAAATGTATACTCTATTTCTTATGCCAAGAATGAGTCAAGCCCAACACTCTTGCTTAGGTATTAGATTAATCCAAGATACTCATTCAACAAACTAGCACTAGCTATAGATTGATACACATGATACTATTTTCAAGCTAAAAAATAGAATATACTTCTTCTTGCTCTATTCTAAATAGAGAGGGTGTGCTATGTTCTCTTGTATTAACATTGCAAGAATACCAAATAATGTTTGCTATCAACACTCCTTGTATGGGGTTGGAAGTGAGGTGACATGTGGGGGTCAACATGTCAGTCATCGCACTCAAAACTAAATGGAGGGCATGCACCTGGTAGCCCCCCATGGGATTTTAATGCCATAAGGTGGTAAAGGATTTTGTAGTTCAAACCACTATGTGTGTATGACGTCTTTACCCTTTGTCTAGAACTGTTATGCTAAGTGTGCTATGACTGAAATGACCTTGAATGCATCTGTGGTTGGTATTTTTATTTTTATTTTTGGGAGATCTACTCAACATTACATTCATTTTTCAAGTGGTCAACTTCGAAAAAGAGTCCTCAAAGCTCCTTTATATTAGTTTCCACTTTTCCCTATTGTTTCATTTCTAAAGTTCATAATGTGTAAGCTCGTGTAGTGGGATTTCTATAGGATAATCACCTTCTCCCACCTCTTACTTCATGCTCCCATCCTTTCCCATTGAATATTCCTAAGGAATTGATCTTTGGTCTTTGGAGCACTTCTAGTTCTATTCTAGTCTATATGTTCAACCACTCTATTATAGTATGCTCTTCTTTTGTGTCTTTGCAGCGTTAGTTGATAATCAACAAAGTTACCAATTTAACAGGAACTGTACCAATTTATCACTTTTTTAGAGGTTGCAAAAAATCATCCCATTTTGAAAAGTGTTGATTTAGAATAAACCTTTTTTTTCGGGACAATATTTTTGGCACTTTAAATTTTCCTATTTATTAAGCATTTTTTTTTTTTAAATGTTAGTGATTTTCATGCCAATTTTGAAAAGTGTTGATGCAACATCAATCTCTTTTTTTTGGGCTTATTTTTGACACTTTAAATTTTGAGAAGTGTTAATGCAACATCAACTTTTTTTTCTTTTTTCTTTTTTCGGAGGCATATTTTTGACACTTTAAATTTTCCTATGTCTTAAGTATGCACATTTTTCTTAAATATTCGTTATTCAACCATTTTTCAAGTTGTCTTCTTCTTCTTCTTTGTTTTCTTCCTGAGATGTCTATTTTTTAAGTGTTTTTCAAGTTTGTGTTTTTTGTTTCTCTTTGCAATGTTTGTTTGTAATGAAGTTTTTTTTGCAATATTCAAAAAAGGTGATAATATTAATGTTTTGAAGTAAGGATTTTATATAGATTTATGTATCATTAATTAATACTTCAATACACATAAAATAATCGTGACTAGAAAAATAATAATTTTGAATAACTGACAAAAAATACACATTTTGCATTTAGATATAATTAAAAAATACATATTTTGGATATGTTAAATAAATGAATTTTATGGAAAAATTGACCCAAAAAAACAAATTTTATGTCAAAAAATAATAACATTTGATGTTTTTTTTCCCAAAAATAACTATTCATATAAAACTTTAAGTAAAAGTAAAAAAAAAATGTTTAAGAAAACTAAAAACAATTTAACAAAAAAATCAAAATAACAAAACAAAAACAATTTTTTAAACAAACAAAATTTGATTTAAAATAAAAATTAGAAGCCATTTAAAAAAATTGAAAAAACGAAAAAGATAATAATTAACCAATAAATAATTAAAACAATATAATCCAGTTAAAATCAATATTTAAAAAAATTGAAAGAAAAATATTAAAAGGCACAAAAAAATAAACCATTAAAAAAAAAAAAAACTTGTTTCACAATTAAAAAAAATAAAAGTAAGAACTAAAAACAAAAAGTAATATTATTAAAAAAGAAAAACAAATAATAAAAAAATGTATTAAAAATAAAAAAAAAAACAAATTAAACTAAAATTAAAAAAATTAGGGAAAAAAACAATTTGAAAAGGAATATATATATATATATATATTATTATATAATATATATATATATATAATATATATATATATTAAAGAAAATAAGAAAAAAAATAAAAATAAATAAGCAGTCTCTGTCCTCGCGTGGTGCCAAAGGGTGTTGCTAAGGCAGCTGGAGCGACCCGTCGTTGCAGCTACCTTGGTGGTGACCTTTTGGCGCCATGTAAGGGCATCCCCCACAACACCCACTGTGGTTGCAGGTCACCCCGACATAATGCCAAAGGGCTGCTGGAGGGGCAGGTCACCCCGACATAATGTCAAACGGCTGTTGGAGGGGCAGGTCGCTCTCGCTGCCCTATACAACACCTACTGTCATAACGGGTGTTGCAGGGGTTCACCGCCCACACTTGCGTGATGTTAAAGGCCCGCCGCCCTGGCGAAAAACCTTTGGTGTTGTGTAGGGGCAAGGACCTTGTGTTTAATTTGATTTTTTTATTTTTTTTGTTTATATATTAGATATATGTGTGTGTGGTGTTTTTATTTTTAATTTTTTTAAATATATTTTTTAATGTTTTTTTAAATTTATGTATATATATATAATATTTGGTCATAATTTTTTAAAGTTTTGTTTATATACAATTTTGTTTTTCTATTTTTTATGCACTATATTCGGCTATTTTAAAAAATAATTATGGTTTATTTTTTTTTGGTTATATATGTGTGCTAATTTTTAAGTTTATCTTTTTTTAATGATTTTATTTTATTTTATTTTTAACAAATTATTATTATTATGGTTTATATGATTTTTTTTTTTTTTAATTTTTGTTTTGTTTTGTTTTTTATTTTATTTACTTTTTATTTTTATTTTTTGCTGTAAGGGTTGTGTTAATGTTCGGCTAGCAACCTGACCCTAATACATGTTAATTTGATAGTTGATTTTTAAGTTTTTGTTACAATGAATGAAGTTAGCCTCTAATTTGTGTTAATTTCATGGTTGAATTTTAAGTTTTCATTGCAATGGATCAAACAGGCCCCTACTATGTGTTAATTTGATAGTTGATTTTTAAGTTTTCATTGCAATACGCCAAGTTGTCTTAAGCTAAGATTTTAAAATAACTACATTTTTAGCATTTGGTATAATGACTCTTTGATTTAGGTATTCATTTTTAAAGTTTCTTTTAGTCATGATATTTGATCTCGAAATATGTTGAAAATCTAAGGTTTGTTATAGTCATGATATTTGTTTCTAATTCTATAGTTAAAAAAGGTTGAAATTTTAAGATTTTTTGGAGTCATGATATTTTATCTTTAATGTCATGGTTGAAAAATGAAAATAATTTAAAGTTTTTCAAAGCCATATTATTTATCTTTAAACTATGGTTGAAAATTGTTGAAAATTTTAGGTTTTTTGTAGCCATGATATTTTATCTTTAACGTATTGTTGAAAACTATTGGAATTTTAATGATTTATGGAATCATAATATTTTATTTTTAATGTCATTGCTAAAAAATGTTAGAATTTTAGTAGGAAAAAAAAAGTTGATTCCAACATCAACACTTTTTGATTTTAGGGTGTTTTTTGATTTTTGATTTTTGATTTTTTTATTTTTACAATGATTTTAGTTTGAATGTCATTGTTAAAAAAAATGTTGATGCAATATCAAGTTGCATCAAATTTTTTCGTTTCAAGGTGTTTTTCATGTCTTTTGTGCAAACAAATTGGTTTTTATTGTCATTTTTAAAAAATGTTGAATTTTAGGCCCCACCCCCACCCCCACAAGAAATAATAAAACAAAAACGTTGTTCCGAATCAACACTTTTCGTTTTCGGTCTATTTTTTCATGTTTTTTTGGGTTTTTTTTAGCTAGAGTTCTCATTTGAGGATATAATTCTCATTAATTCAGTAACTTTATTAATCAACCTCTCCAGTAGCTCTATCATTTATTTTTGGAATCTACCATGCCACACAACATACAATATGTTGTTAGGGGGGCACATATTATGAAGCAAGAGAGGGCTCTTGTGCTTGTTAGAGAGTATAATCCTTAACTCATTTGTATCACTCTAAAACACCTCCATAAATTCAAGCAGAGCTCATGGAGGGTAAGAGATATATTGTTGGGTAACATGATTATATATATAACATGGACATAGTGGGGGAAGTAATGGATCGGGTCCTTGACACTTGTCATTCCTGGTGTAGACAAAATCAGTACATGCACATGGTGGATTTATATTGGTATATGAAGACATTATTAGGCAGAATTTTATTGGATATAAATATAGTAAAGGAGGTTATTATACAGATGCTTGATGATATGCATACATCAATGACAGACTTCCTTGCTGACAACAAGGGAATACCTCATTGTCTCTTGATTTCTAGATCCTACAGGTGACTCGAATTCAACAAATCTGCTCGTACTTGTCAGAATGCACTCTTGCACTTTGGCACTCATTGAAATCAATGGTGAGTTGCCTCACATTGGTTAAAAACATCCATCAATGTTTGGTAATCCAATGATTTCTTTCTATGTTCAACTTCAACAAAATTTATTCACATAGATAGAATTGTGCTAGAAGTAGGTTTATGGTAAAGACTATTTCATTGGTTATTCTAACATCAGTTTGCAGGGGGACCCAATCTCCAACATTAGCTTACAGTCCTTTGGTTTCAACTTAGTTTCAACATTTCTAGAATTTTTGAGCATGTATACAACTCAAGCTTCAGTATAGGACATCAACAATAAATCTATGTCAGCACCAACATTTGTTATACCAACCCCATCCTTCTCCAATCATATCTTGGCTTTCAAATATTTTTTCATTTATACATGTTGGAAATACTAAGAAGGGGGTGAATCAATATTTCATTATGTTTAACTATTTTTTATCTTTTAGAACATTTGATGCACATAAATCATGAAACATGGATCTTTACATAAGAAACACTTATACAAGTTTTCTTTGTAAATATTTTGTAAATTTCGTTGTACAAAGTAAGCACTAACTTATAACTTATATAGGCACCAACCTACATGAGATTTCATTCCTCTAGTTGAGAACTAACTTAGAAAATGTAGGCACAAACCTATAAGAGACACCAATCCCCCCAACTAGGCACCAACACAGAAAATTAGGGACCAACCTATGTCTTCAAGTTGTTCCTTGGATCTATCATCAATAACTTCTGGTCCTCAACAAGTTCTTCAATGAGTTTTCATATAACCATGTGACCCTAAAATTTTCACCTTTAAGCTTGATCAAAGCAACTTGACATGTACACCTTAACTTTTTTATCTTCAATTAAGATTATTAAATTGGTTCCTTAGACTTTATCTCCTACATGTTAGTTCTCTATATTTGATCAAAAAGAGGTCTTCCCATCTGGCACTTCAACTTCCTCAACTCTTCCTTTTCGCAATTCAGCTGTCACTATTTAGGCTTATTGTATGTTCCAAGAGAAGGTCTACCCATATGGCACCTTGTACTAAAAAATGTAGATTCATTTCTCCTACATATGGATTTTCAACACACTTGGAACCAAATAAATTTGATACAACCTTGAAGGTATACTTTCTGTGGCATATCAACCTTTTCACTAAACGCTCACCTTATGCATCCCACATGCCTATCACAAA
>APFE031359604.1:8777-23588 GCA_000404065.3 Pinus taeda | reverse complement strand
ATTCGTTATTCAACCATTTTTCAAGTTGTCTTCTTCTTCTTCTTTGTTTTCTTCCTGAGATGTCTATTTTTTAAGTGTTTTTCAAGTTTGTGTTTTTTGTTTCTCTTTGCAATGTTTGTTTGTAATGAAGTTTTTTTTGCAATATTCAAAAAAGGTGATAATATTAATGTTTTGAAGTAAGGATTTTATATAGATTTATGTATCATTAATTAATACTTCAATACACATAAAATAATCGTGACTAGAAAAATAATAATTTTGAATAACTGACAAAAAATACACATTTTGCATTTAGATATAATTAAAAAATACATATTTTGGATATGTTAAATAAATGAATTTTATGGAAAAATTGACCCAAAAAAACAAATTTTATGTCAAAAAATAATAACATTTGATGTTTTTTTTCCCAAAAATAACTATTCATATAAAACTTTAAGTAAAAGTAAAAAAAAAATGTTTAAGAAAACTAAAAACAATTTAACAAAAAAATCAAAATAACAAAACAAAAACAATTTTTTAAACAAACAAAATTTGATTTAAAATAAAAATTAGAAGCCATTTAAAAAAATTGAAAAAACGAAAAAGATAATAATTAACCAATAAATAATTAAAACAATATAATCCAGTTAAAATCAATATTTAAAAAAATTGAAAGAAAAATATTAAAAGGCACAAAAAAATAAACCATTAAAAAAAAAAAAATCCTTGTTTACAAATTAAAAAATAACGTAAGAGACTAAAATCACAAAAGTAAAAATTATTTTACAAAAGAAACAAAATTAATAAAAAATGCTTATAAACAATTAAAAAAAAACCAATTTACTAAAAAATAACAATTAGGGAAAAAACAAATTTGAAAAGAATTATATATATAATATATATTATATATATATTATATATTATTAAAAGAAAATAGAATATAAAATAAAATATTAAATAATGCAGTCTCTGTCCTCGCGTGGTGCCAAAGGGTGTTGCTAAGGCAGCTGGAGCGACCCGTCGTTGCAGCTACCTTGGTGGTGACCTTTTGGCGCCATGTAAGGGCATCCCCCACAACACCCACTGTGGTTGCAGGTCACCCCGACATAATGCCAAAGGGCTGCTGGAGGGGCAGGTCACCCCGACATAATGTCAAACGGCTGTTGGAGGGGCAGGTCGCTCTCGCTGCCCTATACAACACCTACTGTCATAACGGGTGTTGCAGGGGTTCACCGCCCACACTTGCGTGATGTTAAAGGCCCGCCGCCCTGGCGAAAAACCTTTGGTGTTGTGTAGGGGCAAGGACCTTGTGTTTAATTTGATTTTTTTATTTTTTTGTTTATATATATAGTATATGTGTGTGTGGTGTGTTTATTTTTATTTTTTTAAATATTTTTTTTTGATGTTTTTTAAATTTTGTATCTATTATTATATTTTGGTCTAATTTTTTTATTTTTTATATACATAATTTTTTTTTTTCTTATTTTTTATGCACTATATCGGCTTTTTTTTAAAAAAAATATGTTATTTTTTTGTTATATTATGTGTTATTTTTAGTTTTTTTTTTTCATGATTTATTTTATTTATTTTTACAAATTATTATATTATTTGGTTTATGATTTTTTTTTTTTTTAATTTTTGTTTTGTTTTGTTTTTTATTTTATTTACTTTTTATTTTTATTTTTTGCTGTAAGGGTTGTGTTAATGTTCGGCTAGCAACCTGACCCTAATACATGTTAATTTGATAGTTGATTTTTAAGTTTTTGTTACAATGAATGAAGTTAGCCTCTAATTTGTGTTAATTTCATGGTTGAATTTTAAGTTTTCATTGCAATGGATCAAACAGGCCCCTACTATGTGTTAATTTGATAGTTGATTTTTAAGTTTTCATTGCAATACGCCAAGTTGTCTTAAGCTAAGATTTTAAAATAACTACATTTTTAGCATTTGGTATAATGACTCTTTGATTTAGGTATTCATTTTTAAAGTTTCTTTTAGTCATGATATTTGATCTCGAAATATGTTGAAAATCTAAGGTTTGTTATAGTCATGATATTTGTTTCTAATTCTATAGTTAAAAAAGGTTGAAATTTTAAGATTTTTTGGAGTCATGATATTTTATCTTTAATGTCATGGTTGAAAAATGAAAATAATTTAAAGTTTTTCAAAGCCATATTATTTATCTTTAAACTATGGTTGAAAATTGTTGAAAATTTTAGGTTTTTTGTAGCCATGATATTTTATCTTTAACGTATTGTTGAAAACTATTGGAATTTTAATGATTTATGGAATCATAATATTTTATTTTTAATGTCATTGCTAAAAAATGTTAGAATTTTAGTAGGAAAAAAAAAGTTGATTCCAACATCAACACTTTTTGATTTTAGGGTGTTTTTTGATTTTTGATTTTTGATTTTTTTATTTTTACAATGATTTTAGTTTGAATGTCATTGTTAAAAAAAATGTTGATGCAATATCAAGTTGCATCAAATTTTTTCGTTTCAAGGTGTTTTTCATGTCTTTTGTGCAAACAAATTGGTTTTTATTGTCATTTTTAAAAAATGTTGAAAATTTAGGCCCCCACCCCCCCCACCCCCACCCCCACAAAGAAAATAAAAATAAAACAAAAACGTTGTTCCGAATCAACACTTTTCGTTTTCGGTCTATTTTTTCATGTTTTTTTGGGTTTTTTTTAGCTAGAGTTCTCATTTGAGGATATAATTCTCATTAATTCAGTAACTTTATTAATCAACCTCTCCAGTAGCTCTATCATTTATTTTTGGAATCTACCATGCCACACAACATACAATATGTTGTTAGGGGGGCACATATTATGAAGCAAGAGAGGGCTCTTGTGCTTGTTAGAGAGTATAATCCTTAACTCATTTGTATCACTCTAAAACACCTCCATAAATTCAAGCAGAGCTCATGGAGGGTAAGAGATATATTGTTGGGTAACATGATTATATATATAACATGGACATAGTGGGGGAAGTAATGGATCGGGTCCTTGACACTTGTCATTCCTGGTGTAGACAAAATCAGTACATGCACATGGTGGATTTATATTGGTATATGAAGACATTATTAGGCAGAATTTTATTGGATATAAATATAGTAAAGGAGGTTATTATACAGATGCTTGATGATATGCATACATCAATGACAGACTTCCTTGCTGACAACAAGGGAATACCTCATTGTCTCTTGATTTCTAGATCCTACAGGTGACTCGAATTCAACAAATCTGCTCGTACTTGTCAGAATGCACTCTTGCACTTTGGCACTCATTGAAATCAATGGTGAGTTGCCTCACATTGGTTAAAAACATCCATCAATGTTTGGTAATCCAATGATTTCTTTCTATGTTCAACTTCAACAAAATTTATTCACATAGATAGAATTGTGCTAGAAGTAGGTTTATGGTAAAGACTATTTCATTGGTTATTCTAACATCAGTTTGCAGGGGGACCCAATCTCCAACATTAGCTTACAGTCCTTTGGTTTCAACTTAGTTTCAACATTTCTAGAATTTTTGAGCATGTATACAACTCAAGCTTCAGTATAGGACATCAACAATAAATCTATGTCAGCACCAACATTTGTTATACCAACCCCATCCTTCTCCAATCATATCTTGGCTTTCAAATATTTTTTCATTTATACATGTTGGAAATACTAAGAAGGGGGTGAATCAATATTTCATTATGTTTAACTATTTTTTATCTTTTAGAACATTTGATGCACATAAATCATGAAACATGGATCTTTACATAAGAAACACTTATACAAGTTTTCTTTGTAAATATTTTGTAAATTTCGTTGTACAAAGTAAGCACTAACTTATAACTTATATAGGCACCAACCTACATGAGATTTCATTCCTCTAGTTGAGAACTAACTTAGAAAATGTAGGCACAAACCTATAAGAGACACCAATCCCCCCAACTAGGCACCAACACAGAAAATTAGGGACCAACCTATGTCTTCAAGTTGTTCCTTGGATCTATCATCAATAACTTCTGGTCCTCAACAAGTTCTTCAATGAGTTTTCATATAACCATGTGACCCTAAAATTTTCACCTTTAAGCTTGATCAAAGCAACTTGACATGTACACCTTAACTTTTTTATCTTCAATTAAGATTATTAAATTGGTTCCTTAGACTTTATCTCCTACATGTTAGTTCTCTATATTTGATCAAAAAGAGGTCTTCCCATCTGGCACTTCAACTTCCTCAACTCTTCCTTTTCGCAATTCAGCTGTCACTATTTAGGCTTATTGTATGTTCCAAGAGAAGGTCTACCCATATGGCACCTTGTACTAAAAAATGTAGATTCATTTCTCCTACATATGGATTTTCAACACACTTGGAACCAAATAAATTTGATACAACCTTGAAGGTATACTTTCTGTGGCATATCAACCTTTTCACTAAACGCTCACCTTATGCATCCCACATGCCTATCACAAAATTGTCCAAAATAGTCATGTTCTTACTCCACCTTTGTCATCACCTTAACATCACAACTAATTTGGCTAACAACTCCTTTGATATTGTCTTAGCCAACTAGAATCAATCTCCAAAGATCCCCGATAACAATTATCCAATAGAGCTTGGCTACCTGAAAGATCAGATAAAAACTTGGTCTATAACAAGACTACAATTTTGACAAAAAACTAGACTTGAAATCGACCTTCAGAACACTGAAAAATTGCCTTCAAACTATACCCGAACTTGGCCTTTAATGCACTAGATCTTGCCCCTCAAACTAGACCTAAATTATCCCTTCAAATCTCTAGGAAATTACCTTCAAACTAGGCCTAAACGTGACCTTCAAACACCAGAATTTAGCCCCAATAACAAACCTGAAACTTGACCTTAATAAGAATAAAGTTCAACCTTCAACAAGGATGAAAATCAACTTCTAGAACAACTCTGCGACTCTCCTTCTAACCATAACCAAAAACCTTCCCAGAGAGTGCAAAAAACCCTTCCTATAGAAAACCTTTCCAAATTGACCTCACTTCATGTTATAACCTATTTTTCCCAAATTGAGTAGTAGGAGAGACCTTTGCCTTTTTAACCTTGATGCATATTTTTCCCTCTTGTTTTTTCCTCTTTTACGGCAAAGACACTCCTTAGAAACTGGCATATTATGTCTAAACCTTATTTTACAACATCCTAGGTCCTTGGATGCAGGTTTACCTTTTACAAGTTGTGTCTTTGTTGAAACTTCTATATTTTTAATTCTCCAGGAGATCAAATTGACGTAATTGTCTATCAGTTGGCTAGGGATCAATTATTGTAGATGTTTCCTAGCTCTCGATCCTCTAGATGTCTAGATACATCCTCCCTAAGAGTGCAAAAGGTCTATATAATCTAATCAAGTTAAGACGAGAAGAGTTAGTCAAAATTAGTGAGAGGGATCTACCATATTTTTGTGTGTTTAGGTACTATATTTGATCTAGAGGAGACCAATATTACATGTTCTGGAGGATGACTCTCCCGTTGTCAGTATATTGTATCATTTTGGCTTATTATTAATAGAATTTGATTCCTTTCTCATCACATTGATTTCTATTGTCTCTTACATGTTATATGTTAGATTCCAGTTGTATTCATGCTAATGGATCTTATAGGATATGTGGCTTGGTAGATCTATTGTTTGAATGTGTGAAGGTTCTCAACATTTGACTGAAGACTTCTAGTGAATCCCTCAAGTTGGATGCACCAAACAACGATCTCTTTAGTTAGAAGGTATGCTACATTTTACATGCTTTGCAATTTCCATGATTGTATGCATGTATTTTGGATCAGCCTAATTGCACTTTCTTCACACACGGTTAGGTGGATTATGGGAAACATCCACTATGCAATAGTTCCTTATATCAGATCTATTTTTGGTACCAGAAAATTTGGCGAATCCACTGGGTAGTCTAACCCTAGTGTTGTGGCTCTCCTCTTTTAGATTTAGATCTTGGTTTTCTATTTGTGTTTGAGTTTAATCCTCTATTTTTCAACGGGGTTTAACTAGATCTAGATTTGATTTGAGTTTCCAATTCACATTGATTGAAAACCTGGGCCCTGCAATAGATTACAAAGCATATTTTCATAAAGGTGCAGTTTGTACACTAGATAACTGCGTCTTAGTACACTTTCTGTACACCACTGGTCTGTGTCTTCCTTCAAAAATTAAGTTTTTGAGGCATGTTCCCTTAGATATCTCTTTATTTTTTTAGATCTATTCTCTATTGATTGTATAGGTTCAGATCTATCTCAAATTTGCTTCAAATTTTTTTTTTTGGATTCGATTTTATTTGTTTTTTAATTTTGGTGTTTCGATCAAGGTTTTTTTTTTCTCCAGGTTTCGTTCATTAGCACTCTTTTCCTCTATTTGTTGTGTGCAAAATTAGATATGAGAACTCTGGTTATGTTTTCCTGATCTATTCATTTGATTAGATCACAAAAATTCTCTTTTTTTCTCCATACTTCTCAAGTCTTATCCTCCAATTAGGGTTTGTTTTTTTTTTTTTTTACCTTTGTAGATCATTGTTTCTACATGATTTTTGTTGTTTCCATTTAACTACAAATGTAAAAATTTCTTTGCACTTATTTTATCTATTTTTCCACATGTGATAGAATGCTTTTTGTGATTTCCTTTTTCAAAGCCAAGTTTTGAGCTTTTGAGTACTTGGTGTTCTTGCTTGGTTTTTCTTTGAAATATTTTCTTTTTGTGTTTCTTCTGAAGTTGTTTTTTGATCATATCTCTCTTATGAATTTAGTGAATTTCAAGAGTGAATATTGAGAGTGTGTGAGGTTGTTGTCATTTTTTGAAAAAGGAAAAGGACTCTCTTCCATTTTGTAGCTATCTTTCATTGAATGAAAAAAATAAAAATAAGAATTTCATATAGCTTGCATTAGTATCGGATCTTGAATCTTTACACACCATATCCGTTTCATGCCACTTCCATTGAGTAAATAACAACCCATAAAATAAATGCTTAATAAATTTTATTCAACAATTTTCTTTTCTCTTGTACCACACCTAGAGGAACTTAGGCTAGCGTATTAGATTAAAGGATTTAAATGAAATGTCCAAGACCATGAAAACAAACCTACTATATTCAGTTAGGGAGAGAAAATCCATTTACAATAACTCGTTACTTAGAAAGCCCTTTTCACACAAGGGTCAATCATTAGGTCACATTGAGCCCAATCGAGTGATCTACCTTGCTTCATTAGACTTGGTGGCATTGGTTTGCACATATAACTTGGAAATATCCTTGAGAGGAATTCGATTGAATTTGAGTAATATATCTAGAGGTTTCGAGCCTAGGTTCATTTCCCTTGCGTGTATACCCAACTGATGACCGTTCCTCTAGGCCAGGTTGGTGTACACGATATACTTAGTATCCATAATGTTAGGTATCTTACCTGGGTGACGATGAGGTGGATGTCCTTGTTCTACCCCGGGGCAGACGTTAGTAAGGACTCACTCATTTCTCCTAGGTGGTAACCCACGACTCATAACAGTGCTTGGTTCTAGGCGTAAGAGTCATTAAGCAAGAGGCTAATGTAGTTATCCCAATAACATCTTCACAGTCGACTTGGGATCTGATCAACCAAGCTCCAGTTGTAGGAAGAAACATTTGATTCTCTCAGTTTGTGATCTTGACTCCATAGATTTGATAGTGTGTGTTGTTTGGTTCAAGTATATTTGTCAATAGGGGTGTCTTAATAAATTAAATTTCATAATCAAATATATTCACTATGGTTGACCAAAATATTCGATATTTTTGGATACTTTTAAAACTTTCTCCTTAAAAGGAATGTCCACCACCTAGGAGATGTAGGATAGCTCCGACATCAGAGGACATAGTCGACACTCATATTGTAGGTGATAACCTTAGTTCTCAAGGGGAAGACTTAGTTACTATTGAAGTGATTGTTAAGATTCCACCACCACACATCAACCCACCTTTGACTGACCCTTTTGGCCCTGTTCTTGTGAAACTAATATCTTTTGGTTTTGAACCTCTTTCCTTATTCTCTCATCATATGTATGGTAAGAGCAGTGGTTCTATGATTGGAGATTTGGGTCCCTCAACACCCTCTATATTTACAGTCTATTCTATCATGTCGTTGTTACCACCACTTATTGTAATAGGGTCTACTCTCAATTTGAAAACACCTCTATCCTCTTCATGGGGAATTTCACTAGTTACTTCTGTAACCCCTACAATTTTACTGAGATTTTTTGTATTTATGACTTTGTCCACTTTCGTGTTTGGAACGGGGCAAAAGCATAGTCAATCAATTGGAGATGGGGGTTTTACACATAACTCATATATTCCTAGAATTCCTTCACTTAATACGATAATTTTTACTTCGGGGAACATGAAGGAGGGATCTACGTTTGTCTATATCGAGTCTGAAGGAACTAATGTTTTTTGTATAACCTCTCAACCTTGTGGAAATTATATGGTAGTAAAGATGCCTTTCTCTGGGGTTCTCTTCCCTTTGGAGGGGTTTTTTTAATTGGTGGAATTAACCCCACTAGTGCCACTATGCCCATGATTTTTCATGCTAACAATGATTTTTTTGCATAAGGAGGTAATTCTTCCAATGTCAAGTACAATCCCATGAACACTTATGCCTTTGGGAGCCCCTTGTTCTTTGGGGGCATTTCCCCTGGAGGATAATATCCTTTCACCACATCTATTGGCCTAGGATTTTGATTTCCTTGGATAAACTAAAACCTTGGTCCATCTTCATCCTCCATTCACTATGTTATGGGGGGACCACAAGGTTTGTTAGGGGGAACCCTTTTACCTCTCGATTCATTTAATCAACACCAACTTACATTTCTAACATCCCTCGATTTTCCAAACTTGGATAAACTAAAAAATGACCTGATATTCCATGATACTTGGTGGCCACTAATTCTTGTAAAAATACCTTCTAATAATCCTAAATTTGAATGGAAGCTGGGAGAAAACCCATCCATGCATATCACCACCTACCATTATGGTGTTCTTCAAAATCTTTGGTGGATGATTCTGTGAGGTTGCATATTTTCCAATCAAACCTGATTAGTGATTCCACTAAATGGTATATTTAACTTTATATGGTATCCTATAGTGACTATGATTCCTTGGCTCATACCTTTTTTGAACAATTTCAGCTACCTTCATGGAAGGATCTCAAGACTGACCTCTTTTCAACATTGAAACATGATAACACTACTAACATTTCTAATCATATCCATCAGTGGAGGAGGTAAAAGAAGTTAGCTAGGACCAAGCTTCTTTATGACTTTCTTAAATATTCATTTATTTGATCCTTGCTTCCACCTATAGCAAAGGATGTCACTATGGTTAGGGCAACTCTTGAGGAGCATGCCATTCTACATGATCAACATATTGATTTGAATTATTTTTAGTTTAGCACTTTATATGATGTCATTCCTAACACTCCTTGACCTTCGACTGATCCACAATGACCTAAACCAGAACCAAATTCTAATGGTTTCATTGGTTCCATTTCCTCTACTGTTGCAAGCCAATTAGCCGCTCAACTAAGGTAATTTGTTGTTACTTCCCAAGCCCCAACAAGTGCATTTGGTTCTCAATAAGCACATCCTTCTAAGCAGACCATCGAGGTTGTCATAGTGAAGTCCACAACACCAAAAAATCCTTAAAAACCCAGTGGAAAAAAAAAACAAACAAAAAAATAACTCTAAACCTACTTAGGAAACTACTCAAAACCAACCTAAACATGGTGGGGTCACAACTAAAAAATTCCATAGGGTTAAATTTCCTTGTAAAATTTCAAGGAGATAATTTGACTCATGAGTGCCCATGTATGGATGAATTTTGTCATCTTCTTGCACCACCAACAGCCACCCAACAACTGCTCATATTGACTCATATGTTCTCTACCCAACCACAACAAAAAATGGTTGCAAAAGCTCCTCCACCTCCACCTAGGGGCAATGGGGGGAACATAATATTCCCAGAGGCTATGCACCTATACATGTCTATAATTAAAAAGTTAACTTGTCTATAAGAGCTAAGTCTTATGACACTCTTGAGTCGATCTCTGTTTCTAACGACCCAATCATCCTTGTTGTGCCTAGTGGACCCTCCATGCTAGGTAAGCTTTTGGAGCTAGTATATTACCCTCCCAAGGGTGTTCTCTATAAGTCAACACATAACTCTAATGCATGGGTTGATCAACACTACAATATTGCAGAATATTTATCTCAAGCACCTTGTGCCATGTCTGCTTTGGAGGTTTTGTAGATCTTCCCTTTGAAATAACAAGCCTTGTTGACTACTATCAAAGGGTTTAATCCATTGGAGTCAAGTTTTATCACATTTTATGTTGACACCCCTCATTTTAGAATCTCTCATTAGGTCACTTTCCATATATTAGCACATTTTTCAAGTACGAGATGCTCCACACTCTTGTGGATGAAGGCTCTTCTACTTGTGTTATGTCTACATCATGTTGAAAAACTATTGGTTCTCCAAACACTTGTCAAGTTGAATGCTACACTGCAAGCCTTTGATGGTCATACCTTTGTTCGTCAGGGTTTTCTTCCTTCATTTACCATCAAGCTAAGGGGGAAACCTGTAACCGTAGATGTTCAAATTGTTGATGTTCCCTTAGAATTTAATATGCTCCTTGGTCGTAGTTGGTTTCTATGCTATGATCATTGTTATGTCTTAAGTGTTCTATGTGCTTCACTTTCCTCGTGAAGGAAATATCGTTACAATCGATCAATTAGAATATTGTGTGTCATTGCCAAGTATACCACTACGGGAACTTCCATTCCATTTGTTGGATATATCCCTTCAACTTATGAGAGTGTTTGTGTGAAACTATTTAAAATATTGTCACTTATCAATATATTTCATATACCCTCTCCCAATAATCCTTCTTCATATTCTATTTCTCCTATGCATATGATATCTTCCATCACTAGTGGATCCCATTGATTTCCTGACCCTTGAGTGGTGCCTTCTCCTTCAGAAGTAGACATGTATTGTGAGCATATGTTGCCTTTAGCCAAAGAGACTGCATCTTAGATAGTCCCATCCATACTTGCTGTCATTGGTCATAAAATCTATCCCAATATGGAATATGATCATGATACTTTTCCCACACAGGTTGTCACTCCCCTTATTCATCTTGACTCCATTGATGATAAGTATTCTTCTTGAAAAGTCATCTTCGAGGTCATGGATTCACTTGCTAATCCAAATGAGACTATGAATTTTGATGCCAATATTCTTCCTGAAAAGGAACTATTAAAGATAGGAAAAGTAAATCATGAATCAGGCTAGGGGGCATTTTCTATGCCATCCATGGAAGTGCCACCCTTGGACCAAATCAAGTCCTGGGTTTCTAGTCTTAGACTTGCCAATAAATTGTCCAACCCACATCCTCTCGTTTAAGAGTGTCTTGCATGCCCTTTATGTCTTGATAATCCTTGTCAAAGAGTTGCACTAAATCATGATACCACCCACCTTTTATGTCCTCAAGTCATTCCTAATAACCATATGGTTCTAGGCTTTCTTTGGCATCATCAACCTTTAAGAATTTGGAAATTTAACTCTCTATGGCATGACTCCATCATGGCGCACCATATGGTACCCACAACAACCCATGAGTTCATACACAAGAATCCTTGGCATGTGCCCGACAATGGGCACAACTTGATGTGACCCATTAGACTGTGTTGCATCTTATACATATGTATTTTAGTTTTGGTTTGTTGTATGATGCAAACACTTTTCTAGTACATCATATACGTAAAAAATCCAAAAAAATATAAAACCTAAAAAATAAAAAATGTATGGTCCTATTTTTACCTAATCCATGTTTTATTTATTTTATTACGTGATTTAACCATGGTTCTAGTATTTATAGATTGTTTTTACATGATAGGGTGGTGTTTTTAATTTGACATTCATTATACCTTAGGTGCATTATTCTTAAACCTAGCACGTATGGTTAAGGGTTTCACTGCCATCTTTGTTGCATCATTGACCATCATTTCCATCATTATTGTGCCTTAGGTCTAACCTCATTAGGTTTCGATATTAGCTCGTCTATTTTTGTACATAGTAACTTGGTAGTAGAGCTTAATTGTACATGGATCCCCTCGATTATCACCTTTTCCCAATGTTGGTGTCCATGCAACATTTTTTCCATCTCAAAATCCCTCCTTTTTCCCACCATGACTTAGAATCTGAGCCTCATTTCTTCTTCTTCATCATTTTCTGGATTCACCCTAGGAGGATTCCACCACTTTTATACCTTATGATTACTATGACATTTTAGCCTTAATTATGCATGCTAATAAGCCTTAGTTTCATTTTTGTGCCACTGTCACATTATTCTTGGACCATTACTTGCTTTCTCTTGGTGTTCTTACTTCTCTTGGAAGGGACGCTGTGATGAGTGGTCTTGTAACACCCTCCTCCCACATTTACTTAAGCTAATCGGTACACCGGGGTAAACATGTGACAAAGAGTTACTATGATATGATTTGAATCCCCATGTATATTTAAGGAAGTGGAACCGACATGAAAACACCAACTGACCATCCTTAGAAGCTACAGGACCTTTAGGATCCAACCAACCCCTTTAGGTGTCCAACCCCTAAGAGAACTCACTTTTTCACTAAACTAACACCCCAATCATTCCCATGACAAGGAAACAATGCAAATGAGACCCTCGAGTCTCTCCCACGACAAGGCCTCCCAACAATTATGGATTTTTTCAAGTAGTTCTGTGCCAGTGACCCCAGATTCTAAGCCACTTTTTCAGGCTAGGACTTAGGACTCTATCCATAACTCCATGAGACTTCTGGAAATGATAAATAACACTGAAACAAAGATACTAATGCAAAAAAATGTATTATGACATAACCAGGCCCCTACCAGCCTTGACAGGCATTTCATCAAACATATCACAAATATGAAATCTACAGGTCTTAACAACAAATCTGAGAGTAAGGGTCTCATACTTATCTGAGAATCATCGAGAAGGATTGATGCCTTCTCATACTATCTGCAATATCATCTATTAGGTCATTCATTCATTATTGTTTCACATACTAAAAAAAAATTATAAAATCCATACATCATAACTATCATAAAACATGCTTATAACTAGCAATTAACTAGAGATATATCAAGGAGGAAATAACCATTAAATGTTGGAATTATGGCATAGGTTTGATGCTATGGCTCTGGTGTTGTCCTTGATGGCAACTCAACTTGGTGACAGATCTCAGTTCAGGCACTCAGAAAGAAGAAAAAGACATATACGCAGGTTCATCTAGACGAAGGCGCGTATACACGCAGGTTATACGTTACTAAAGCGCGTATATGTTGGGGAACTTACTCTTGGTCCATGGTAGTTAGTCCTTGGGATTTGAACCTATGGTTTTGGACCATGGCATCTCGTCAGATGTGTTGATCCCTAGTTTTGGGTTCATGGTATTGAAATGTTAAGGTTTTGGACCGTGGTATTGTGGAAGGCCTAAGACTATAAAAGAGGAAGGAGATCTTGTGGCAAAGTATCATCTGAATTTGTTATTGAATATCTAAAAAAGCAGTAGATCTGGAATACTGGTAATTGGGTGATGGTGCAGATCTGGATCTGATTGAAGGAGGAACCTTAGTGCAAAAAGAAGGATAAGTTCTATTGATGGGTCTTAATCTTTACGCTTTAATGATAATATCCTTGTATGATTTTGGTTTGTTATATGTGGCGCTTGCTTGATCTATAACACTGATAATTTGGGTTAATTAGTGTCCTGAATATCTGAAAGAGCAAATTATCTTTTATAGATCGATACGCAGGTTCAGTGAAGCTAAAGTGCGTATACACGCTGGTTCAGTGAATGGAAACCGCGTATACGCAGTTTGTTCCAAACACAAAAGCGTATGCACGCATGTTGCAGGTTATTGAAATAGCGTATATACTTTAAGTTGTGATCTAGCTGCTTCTGTTTATTGCTGCTGTGTTCTGGGTTCATATTTTGGTGTGTGGTGTCTGGTACTGTGTTTTGGGTACAACTGTCAGAAAAGTATCTACTTGATTCAGATCTAATTGGTGGAAAGGAGATTGGTTGACAGAGAAATTCTTGATGATTGATTGATGTTCATGGATCCAGTCTGAAAATTTATGAAACGTGGTCCCTGGAAGAAAGAGAAGGTTGTAGCCTTCTGTAGGCCAGCACCTACGTACTAGTATCTTGGCTAGTGCAAGAGCTAAAGGGGGTAGTAGCTCCCTTCCAGGAGAAGATGGAGAACAAAAGAGGGTTGTAGCTCTCTGCAGGTTGCAGCCTGCGTACTGGTAAAGGACTGCACCAGTACATTGTAAAAGAAGTTTCTAATTTATAAAAGGAAGATAGAGACGAATTGAAGCAGGTGGTTTTCAACCACATTGGGTTTCCACCTTATATCTTGTGTTCTTGTGCGTGATTGTCTTTCTGTTCTATTTTACTGTCTCTGGTTACTGGTTATTTGATTCTGCAACATAGATTAACAATCATCATCAGAAAGATAAAGTAAATTAAAAGGTTGCTTTGTATACGCGATTTTCCTTCTGCATTGTTGCGTATATACGCGGGTTTAACTAACTGAAGTAGCGTATCTCATTTGTTTTGAAAAGGAATATTTGACTTGATAATACTGATTAACCCCCCCTCTTAGTATTATTTCTAACAATTGGTATCAGAGCAGGTCCTTCAGAAGAAGCTTGATCGCTTGAAGGAAGATCTTTCATCATGAGCAACTACGAGAG
>APFE031359601.1:15438-28476 GCA_000404065.3 Pinus taeda | reverse complement strand
ATCATTTATGCCTAGAATCATTTTTCCATAACAGTCTACCCAAGCTTGGTGAGCTTCTAGCCAATCCATACCTATGATAAGATCATATGTTCCTAATGCTGTGACATAAACTTTCAGTTTAGTCAAACAGACCCCAAGGTCAATTTTGCATTGATCCACACTCAAGCCTACGGTTTGGAGTTCTCCTGAGGCCATTTCCACTTGATAGAAATCATTTTGTCTATGAGCTGCCAACCCACATTGGTTTAATGCATATGATGAAATGAAACTATCTGTGGCACCAGTATCAAATAAAATTTTGAGTTTTATACCATTGATAGTACCTGAAGATTCCACTACAGTTGATTGATGTACTGCTTGGTCATGGTCGACCACTGCATGAATTCTATGATTACCTCGGTTGTCTGATATCGGTTCCTTTCCAGTCCTATGCAATATATTCAACGAAGCTTCGGGGCAGTCACGTTGAAAGTGCGGTCCCCCACATCCCCAACAATTAAGTGGTGTTGATTCTCTTGAGTCAGGGCGTGAATTCCTAGAGAACGAGCTTCGTCCTCTCGTGTTGATTCCTCTCGAATTCCTTCCTCCACTAGCAGTCCTTCGAGATGCCCAGGGACTGGTGCTTGATGATCCCGCGGCTATAGTGTTGACTGCCATGGGAGCTCTCGTCCCTATATTTCTTGGGGTAAACCTGTTACCGTAAGGTGGCCTCGAGCTACCTCCTCTGAAGAAATTCTGGGGAGTCTTTCCTGGAAATCCTGATTGGACAGGCCCTGCTAGCCCCATATCTCTTTTGATCCCTAGGTGCTCTTTTGCATAACGACCACATTCGACTGCCTCGGCTACTGATGATGGCTTCCACATGCTTACCAACAATGTTGTTAAAAGCGCGACCGGGATTAAATTGGGGCGGGGAATGAATCGGAAAAAATCGGAAAAATCGGGAAAAAATCGGAAAAGATCGGGAAAAAATCGTTTGGTACAAAAATATTCATTTTTTTCATTTTTTTTCAAAACTCATTTTTTCGAAAAAATCGGGATTTTTTGAAAAAATCGGGAAAAATTGGGATTTTTTGAAAAAATCAGGAAAAAATCGGCAAAAAAAATATATGCGATTTTTTCGAATAAAAATCGCGATTAAATCGCCGTCCTGAAAAAAGCGCGATTTTTTTATTAAATCGCGATTTTATCGCGCTTTTCACAACACTGCTTACCAAGGCTCTGATGCGAGGATTTAACCCAAATATGAAGCATTCAGCTTGACGTTCATCCAAGTCTAAGTAGTGAATGTATTTTACAAACTCCATAAACCTTATCTCTTACTCTTCCACCATTTTGTTTCCCTGAATTAACGTATGAAAGGCTCTTGCTTGCTGTTGTTGAAAGTATGGAGGTAAATACTTTGCGCGAAACCTTTCCTCAAATAGTTCCCAAGGGGCATTATCTGATGTAAGGTGTAGCTGCTTTTCCAAATTTCCCCACCAAATCAAAGCACTTTCCTTTAGTTGGAACACGACAATTTTTGTTTTTGCCAAAGACGAATATTCTCTTAACCTAAAGCACCTGTTCATTCCTTCCAACCATGCTTCCGCGCGTTCACCTGCTCGACCTCCTGGGAATTCTGGGAGTCTGATTTTCTGAAGCTCCCTAGAGATGTCTTCTTCCAATCTTCTAGGCTCAAAATTCTTTGGTTTTGCTGAACCGGTAGCCAAATGTTGAGATTCCTCTTTGGTTTTAGCCTTAGTGGATTCTTTTAATGTCTCCAATAAGGCTTCCAAGGAGTTCATTATCACAGTCAACTCTGGCGCTGGGGCGATTGATGTTGATAATGGTCTAGGTGGTGACGATGGGGACGATGATGGCGACGGTGGCGGCATTAATGGTGGTGATGCTGCCCGATCACGTCGTCGTCGCTCATACGTTTTTACCATTGTAATGGTTCCTGAACACATAATAAAATTTTATCAAAATTATGAGGTAGACAACTGAATTTTAACACTTAGATTTCTTTTGCAACTTCACATTCATAAACGGGTATAGTTTTGCTATTTTTTTACCCGCTAGGTGGATCTTACTGGTACCGAGGTCAAGGAGGGTGGTCTCGCGACCTCCTTGTCCTAATGCAGGGTATTCTATCCTAATATGAAAAATGCAGAAGTGTATGGTTATTAGCTCCTAAGGTAAGACATCTAAAGTTTATTTGCCTAATAACACTCATACAAAATAAATGTTAAATATCTCGTTTACAAAGTACGTCGGTAACATACTAGATCACATCTTTATATTTAAATATACTAGATCTAAGGTGTTGTCAAAGTTTTCTATGATGGTTGTTAGACTAAGGTGTTGTTAAAGTTTGCTTTATTAGCTATTTGTTTAATTTTTAGCTTGTAGTTATCTTTGTGGACATGCTTCTTGTTTTTGATAAGAGATGCTTTGGCATCCCCTTCTTGTACTTTATGAGTCTCATTGACCTACTTTTGTGGTCATTTATTGGACATTAATATACTAATCTTATCTTATTGTTGTACACCATGTACTAGGTTTGAAGAGAAATTTGCTTACAATCAACAGATTATAAATACTATATTTTTTTTTTTGAAGTTTCATAGGAAGTACAACATAATGACCAAGGGAGGAAAGCTTGTGGCTAAAAGAGTGCATTTAGGTACATTCACAAATTGTAGTGCTTGTTGACAACATTAGCAAATTTTGTTGTAAGGTCAATCTGTGAAACCAAGTTAGCAAGCATTAATAACAACGTGAGACATTTCATACCAAACTATTATGCCGATCTATAGTGATCTATGACTTTTAAAAGAGATAAAATATATCTGCAAGATTGGCTCGTTGAGTCATTAAGAAATGCATTCATGTCTTCTGCAATGTACTTATTTTGAATTCTGCTTCTGATAAATGACATGACAAAACTCATTGGCAGAAAAATATCAAAAGATCTGAAGCAATGTAAGAGTCACATCATCTTCATCATGACAGATCAAGCATCAAAGGAGGTCATCCTCAGGCATTTCTAGTTACATCATAACTTCAGGTCACATGAGGTTTGACTTTTGCATGAAGTAGAGATAGCATCATGTTTGGATTTAGACTTATATCAACATCATACGTACAAACAATGTATTGGTATGTGTATGACATCCTTGCAGTCCAGAGGTGGTTATGGTATTTTGGCAAGTCATTATAATCAAAGTTACCTATCCTTCTGTTGAACTTCCAGCTCCTCTTCAAAATCCTTGTCGTTCAAATGAAGAAAGAGGCACAGTTCTCCTGATGTTTCTAGCATAATTAGGACAATGGATCATTAGTTAGATCTCATCACCTTGTCCTTCAGTCTCAGACAGTAGCTCAAAAAGGTTTATTGCATCTGTACATTGTACTGGGACAAATGGTGATGATATATGTTTCCGTCCATTGACATAATCTGCCCAAAATCAGATGAGCCATCTTATGGAGATTTTCTGTCTTATAGCAGCTACAAGCATAATGAAGTGAAAGCATCTGATTCCAGAATCAATCCTCCTTTTGAAATGCTTCAATTTTGTAACTCTCAAGAAGGAATGGTCTTCCTGAAAGAATAAAGTCCTTCAACTATCAAGGATAGAACCCTGTAAAGATGTTTAGTCCTATGCAACATCAGTCATTCTATGTATGGCATTACCCTATGAATGATATCTTAGCAATTACAACTCAGCATCGTTTATGATATTGTTACAAGTCCAATTGCCATGATAATATGTTGATGACAGTGTTACAGTCTTGTTCACAAACGAAGTTGTGAACAAAGATAGATGTAACTTTGGATGGACTATTTTAATAAAGGAAGAAGGGGGATCACCTACTATGAAGAAGCTATCGGAATCTGTCAGCACCTTTATGAAAAGGGGCACAACTCACTTGAAGCTTTAATACTTAAAGATCAGCTAGGAGAAGAAGTGGATGGCACTTTGAAACAGTTCTTTGTATTGATCCCTATCAGCATAGGTGCCTTGAAGAAAGTGCGTGAGCTTTTGAGCACGATGAACAAAAGACCCTGATTCTGGCATCTTGGTTACCTTAACTATAGATACATTGGGTAAATTGATACGTTGATGGTTGTCGTCTTGCAATTGTAATCCCGTAAGATCTCTTCTTCCTAGGTGAAGAAAGGCTTAAGAATTTTTCTCGGACCTGAAGCCTTGCAGAAGCTGGTTTCTCTCATATGAGAAACTCTTGATTGAAGAGGTCCCGAGTTCGATTCTTGGAATGCCCCCATTCTCGGAATGAAGAGTATCCTACCTGACGCGTTGTCCAGCGGAATAAAGAGTATCAAATGGTTGGGTGGATTATTAAACTTTACTTCAACAATGTGATAGAGGAACTCATTGCGCGGAATGACCCCAACGTCACACCTGATCTTGTTGACGTTTTTCTGGCAATATGCGCGGATAATGATACGGAGTTCCAATTTAAACGAAAACATATTAAAGGCAGATAATGATACGGAGTTCCAATTTAAACGAAAACATATTAAAGGCAGATAATGCTACGGAATTCCAATTTAAACGAAAACATATTAAAGGCGTCATTGTCGTGCGTTAAAATGTTTTTTTCACATTAAAACACTCAATTACAGTGACTTCTAAAAAGTAAAGATTTATACATTGTTGGTAAATGATGTACATTGTATTTGCAGGATATGTTCGCCGCGGGAACAGACACGTTATCGATTGCGATAGGGTGGGGATTGTCTAGCCAGAACCTAGGAAGCGCGTGAGAATGGTGGCAGGAATGCGAGGGTCTGTATCAGCAGTTGGTATTACAGCTTCGGCATGCTGCTGCGTGGCCACAGATGCGACGGAATAGCTTCGAATAGGTAGGGACGACGAATGATTTAACAGTAGCAGAACGTGTTTCCTCTTGCAGGATACAGGGTTCGAATCCGAAGATAAAGTAGTCAAATTGTTGTTGCGAGGGACAAGGTAGGGGTCTCATTCGTCGAATTAGATTATTCTAACTAAAGAACAATTAAGCATTACAAAAATAAAATAAAATATTAATACTGAATGAACAACTAAGCATTGAACAGAGAAAGGAAACCAGCCTCGCATGTTTCTGCAAATGGCGATCAAACCGTACGAGCTCCTACACAAATTCATCACTACAAGGGCTAACGGGATCCTTGCTTTGGAGCCATTTTCCTTGGCATGTGGACATATTCAGGTGACAACAAAGCGATAGGCTTTGCTGCGCTCTGCATGCAACTGAGCAGCTTCAAGTGAGCATTTTGATTGAAAAAATAATAAAAACCCCAATGTGATCGGTGGTTTTTCAGTGTTTTGGAGCTAAATAAGCCTCCGACAGTCATGCCCAGCGTACACAGTAGAATTTATCCACAAAGTTGATACAAGTGTAGGGCCTGTGAGGTCAAAGGGTTTGAACGAAGCTCCGATACGATGTGTAAAGACCATAACTGAAATAAGATGATAAGAAGAACAATATGTAGAACTGTAAGGGATTTCGAGACCTACCTGAACTGCTGTCTGCTCCTGTTGAAGCTGATGGCTCCGCGGTTTTCCTGATCCGATTGCCGGGAAACCAATTCCTCCCAGCCAATCCAGCAAGCTTCTCACCGAAGCTCACTGCCCCCGTGCCCAGAACCTCAGATCAATGTACAGCTCCGGATTCCCTGGTTCTCTTGCCCTCTGCTCTCTAGTTTTTCCTCCTCCATTTTCCCCCTGTGATCGGCTCAGACCAGTGTTTTATAACCGCAGGCTTGGCGGTGGCCGCCCTCCACCTTCGGCCACCGCTCTTCCTCCTCCTGACATGCCTCCGCATGCAACTCACTCTCAGATATTTTCCTTCTGCTCTGCTGATCTTTGCTGGTATTTCCCGATTAATTCTTTTATCCATGGTTTGTATAACGTTTGGGTATTTGAAGGGTTCGATGGCCATACACCCATCTTAACGTTATAATGTTTGGCCTTGAAACATATATATTAACTTTATAAAGTTTGTTTTAAAACATATATATTAACATTTTAATGTTTGTTTTGTTTTACTTTATTTTAATATTAAAACTTTAGAAATTAATTATATTTGATATTAATACTTAATTTTCATTTAATTTATAATATCATACTATCATTATTTTTTTTTTTTTATTTTTATTTTTATTTATATATATATTATATATATATATATATATATATATATATCTTTTTTCATAGGATGGGTCGTTACATGATTCATGCAAGACTGGAATGTAGCTGGGGCGTTGGTCAGCCCGAAGGACATCACCAAAATCTCAAAGTGCCCATACTGACACCTGAAGGCGGTCTTGGGTATGTCCTGTTCCCTCACGCGAATCTGATGGTACCCAGATCTCAAATCAATCTTTGAGAAGAATCGTGCTCCTCTCAACTCATCCATCAACTCATCGATCATGGGTATGGGGTACCTGTTCTTCAGTGTCTTCTTGTTCAGGGCCCTGTAGTCAATGCACATCCTCAATGTGTCGTCCTTCTTCACCAACACCACGGAAGAAGCAAAAGGACTCATGCTCGGCTGAATGTGCCCAAGAGCTAGCAACTCCTGAATGGCCCACTCAATCTCATCCCGATAGGCCTTGGGATGCCTATAGGGGGTAGTAATTACTACCTGTATGCCCCGCTCAAGCCCAATGGTGTGCTCAAACCCCCAGTTTGGTGGCTGTCTCGGCGGAATCTCCCCAAATACTGTGGCATACCAGTCAAGGATGGACTGTATCTCCGGGTGCATTGTCTGCCCTGTAGTCCCTGCCTCTCATGCACGCAGCACCATTGCCCACTCTATGTCTCCCTTCCGGAAGACTGCCTACATCCGATGAGCCGAAACAGTCTGAGGTGGATTGTGTGCTATCCCCGTATCTTCTCATGCCTCCCTGTCTTCTCATCTTCCCACTCCATCTCTAGGGCCTTCTAATCTGTAGTGACCTTCCCTAGAGTGATAAGCCACTAAACACCCAGTACTATGTTGGTGTCCGGAATATTGACCACGAAGAAGTGGTCAGTCAGTGTCTAGGTGCCCATCGTTACTGATAACTCTAGAATATAACGAGCACACGCCATGGTCTGATCGCCTGGGACCAAAACTGAGAATCCATCGAAGCTCTCTATCTGTATACGTCTCTGCTCAACCATCTATGCATCGATGAAGTTGTGGGTGGCCCCACTGTCAACCAAAACTGATACTAACTGGCCACGTACTATCCCCCGTACGCGCAGCGTCAAATACTTGGGAACTCCTCGCAATGCTGCAAGGGCTCCTTCGGTAGGTGCAAAAGCTGCACCACCTGCTGCTGGTGGTGGAGGCGGCAATGGACCTAGCACAGCATGACTATCTCCTGCCTCCACGTCATCCTCCTCATCCTCCTCCCCGCTGCTCTCGGAGAAGACCTCAATAAAATGTGCTTTGCCAGTAGCACATCTATGTCCTAGTGCCCACGGCTCCTGGCAGGTAAAGCACAACCGCTTCTTCTTCAACTCCCTCCTGGCATCGTCATCAATTGTGCTTGTCCTGGATTCCCCTTTGGAGGCGGAATCCTCACATCCTTCGCCTTAGGTTGGAAAGCCTGTCTCTAGGGGTAAGGATTTCGGGTCCTGGGTAAGGCATCTTATAAGTCCCAGGTCTTGCTGATAGCATCCTGGAGTGTGGCTGGTCTAGTGGATCTGACTAGACCCCAAAGTGGCTCTGCGAACCCCTCAACAAACATGTAGATCCTCCGTGCCATGGATAGATCTGGCACCATCATTGAAATCCTTAGGAAGCCTGCAATGTAGGTCTCTGGGCTCCCCGTCTGTTTGAGCCTCGTCAGCTCAACAAAGTGTTGTTCCGGATCCCTCCGGTCAAACCTCTCCATCAATCTCCTGGTGAACTCGGCATATGTCGTCATTGACGAGTGTTCGAGTGTAACCATCCCATGGAACCACCAATCCTAGGCCTCACCATCCAAATGTAATGTCGCCACCTTGATGGCCTCTACCTCCGACATCTAGTTAAGCTGAAAAAAGATGTCCAGCTTCTCCACACAAGACCTTGCCGAACTATTTGATGAACCATCAAACATAGGCAAGTGGAACCTACTTGTTGTGCAGTGGGTGTCTCCATCGTGATAATGCCGATGTCCTCTGTGATGGTCGCGGGGTCTACTATCCCGCTGGAGCTGAACAAAGTCTCTAAATGAGAGAGCATCCCTGAACTCTCGCGCATACGGCTGGTACTCTGCAAAATAATCGCCCATATGACCAGGCTCTGCCTCCTGCTGGGCTCCGGCCCCTGTGTCTGCTCCTAGGAAAGTGGGCATGGTAGAGCGTGTACGGCTATGTGAGGCCATCTTCGGAGTAATATCATGCTGAGCGGCACCCTGCTCCGGAAAGTGGTGGGATGTGCCCGATCCCTCACCAATGTGGAAAACCCATGGGTTCTCACGTTGTCTAGCCTCCACTGCCGTGAATCTCTGCCCCATCACCTCGATCTGCCTCGACAGATCCTGCACTAATTTGAGGAGCATGTCCACAAATCTCTTCCCATCCTCATTTGCCATCGGATCCTCCTACTCCGCGTCCACCTATGCTCCTTCTTTTCTGCGTCCACCATAGGCTCCTCCTATTCTGTGTCCACCACCGGAACACAGTCTCCCTCTCCATAGGTGTTCTCCAACCTACGCCCAATGTCTCGGTATATCCTACCTCTGTAACAGAGGTAGGGTTTTTCCCTCAGTGTCATAGATTGCTAAGCTCCACAGGCTGAGCCAAATCTATGCTCTAATACCACTATAATATCCCTTTCCAAGAATATTCCTCAAACCCCAACAAAACCCCAACCAGAAAAACCCACAAGTGGTATAGTAGCCGAGAAACTCATAGAGATATAATAACAATAGTACAACAAGCAATAATGTATACATGAAATATAAACTTATACTCAAGAAATGCAGTGAGAAATGCTAAGCCATTTTATTATACTAAGTAATGGAATGAGTATAGGAGGCGATCAGAAAGATGGCACCACGACTTGCTTCAAGGCAAGTGAAGAAATACACTTAGAATAGCAAAGAAATGGCTCTCCTCTGAATTGCGTCCAAGTTGCAGGAGAACTGTATTGCTGCTACGGCTGTTCCCCCTCCTCAGAAAATGCTGAAACTCTAGAATCCGCCTCTACTCAAGAAACCCAAAAAAACGCAGAAAGCTCTTCTGAAATGGCCAACCACGAAAATCACCCCCTTGGGGATCTGCGCAGTCCCTCAATGCCCTGCGCTGCCACTGAAGAAGATCCTCCAGAACTCTGCCTGAAAACCCTGCCAAAATCCTCCAATATGCAAGGGTTGATCCCCTGCTCAAACTCCCTACTCAAATCCTCCCCAAACCCTCAATCCAAAACTCCTGCCAAAAAGAACTACGTCATCCCTCTCAAGAATGCACAGTCATCCAAGATGCCCAATCCTCCTACCAAAATGCTGATGGAACTACTGCAAAAATATTGATGGAAATACCTTGCCCGAGCAGGCACTCGAAGTCCCTCGGGGCTAAGGGTGAGATCTCCGAACGAAGAGACTCGATGCACTAAATAGTGTTGCAGACCAGTGAAACAGCCAGTGTGCTCTAAGTCGAAGTGACTAGCTCAAATGCACATAATTGAATGCCAAAATGAGGAGGCTCCTCTCTCCTTTATAGCATTGGCCTCTCTCAATCCCAAGCCTCACCTCCTCCAACGTAATCTCCTCTTGCCACGTGTTCCTTTTCCCATCTACTCAGTCCCTCCAAGTGTTTGCGTGGGCCCCATCTCTGCATGGTCTTTTCGCCCCCTTGGCTCCCCTTTAAGTCACAATGTTGTGCTACTAGGAAGTGACGTTTATTCTAAAAGTGAGTTATGTCCTCTTTTCCTCACCTTTTTATTTACAAATAACTATAGAAGGCAAAATTGAGCAATATCGAATATTCCAATAAGCCATGGCTAATTAGGAATATTACATTTGTCTTCTTCCAGAAGTTACACCCATAATTAGATTAATACCCATTAATATTTTAATTTTCCTAAGTTTAGACTTAGTAACCCATTAAAAAATAGTAATTATTTTAATAAAATTGTTTCTGGGTGGAATTTCCCAAAACGCTTTATGGGTTCTTTGGAATACATGTGCCAAAGCCTCCCTACAAAATTTGAGGCCTAGAGCACATCCGATGCTACCCAAAATCAACACTCCCTCTTAGCGACTAATGTGCTCTAGCAATATACGTTGTTGCATACTGCTCTGATTTTGAAGCATCGTCCTCTACACTGCTGATGTCTGACATGTTGTCCACCAACTACTGACCTACTACTGCAACTGCACTGTTGTTGACACCACCACTGTAAACACTGCATCGATACTAACACTCCCTCTGAATTTCTGCATCCGTGCTGTTGCTGGCCCTGCCACTACGAACTGCCCCTGCACTGCAAACTGTTGCTGCTACTCCATCAGCAACGAAAAACATCCCAAATTACTGAACTAACTGTGTTCAATATGATACCACATGAATGTTGGATCCTGATTGTTGCTGGTCTCTGCACTAACAATCTGAATGTACTACGCTGCTGCTGACCTTTGCTCTGTGTCATCTGCACTACTAAGAACTTTGCTCTACGTTGCTCAGTCTCTAGCGCTCCTAGCCACTGCAACTGTCTCCCCGACACTCCTCGGCACCATCCAACACTAGTCCATCTTGTTACTTCTGATCTGGGTTCCCGTAGCAAGGAAATGATCCTAGAGGTAGACTCCTCAAGGATAATGCCCATTTGTAGCTCTTTTGAACTACAGCTCCAAACCAACCCACCTCCCTTCTAGGGGTATCTCGGCTGTCACGGCGAACTCCTCTTCGATCTTCGTGGGTGCAGTGTTCGGATCATGCTTCTCATCCTTGTCCTTCTTCTTGAGAGGACATTGAGTAGCCTAGTGACCCATCTCACCATACCTGAAACACTTGATCTTCGAGATGTACTTCTTACGTCTCCACTGCTCCTGTTGTCCCTTTGATGCAAGAGCTACATTAACCTCCTCCTCCTTGGGCTTCGACCCACTGTTGTTGCTTCTGTCAAGTTTAACCTTGACTAAGTCTCTCCTCAACTCCTCTTGTTTTAGAGTTTCCCACATCTCATCCTAATTTGGCAATGTTGCTCTGCACAGGATACTTTGGACTAGTGTTGCACTATTCGTGATTTTATCGTAAAAAATCGCGGTTTTTTAAAACCGGTGATATTATCGCCCAATAAATACAACACTTTTTTTTTGGCGATTTTTTGGAAAAAAAAAAATTGCAAATTTTTTGTAGCAATTGTGATTTTTTGGGCATTTTTCCCAAGAAATCGTGGAATAAATAGAAAGAATTCAAATTATAGGACGGAAAAAAATAATAAATAAATAAATAATTATGAGGTGGTGACACAACCTACCCAAGCTACCCCTGTCACCAATAGAGGACGTGGTCTACCTCCTGTAGCTCCTAGTTCTTCAGCTTCTAGAGCACAGCAGAGTCCACTGCCAACTCCACCAACATCTACATCTAGAGGGGCAGAGGAAATCAGTAGTATTAGACTTTAGTTATTTGATTCATTTCATTGTATATGGCATTATGACTCATTATATGAGATACATTATTATATTTTTTGTTGATATTTTGAGGCTGACTTGGGACTCAGGAGTCAAGACTTACTATTCAGGACATGATTCACTGTTATGTGTGATGTAACACTAGAAATGATATTACACATCTTATATATTAGTTCTTTTATCATATTTATGTGTCAATGTATTTATTTTATGTTGTAGATGCTTTAGATATTAAAAAAATTGAAGAAACATGAATATTTTTGTATATTATGATTTTTTCCCCTCGCCGATAATATCCCGATTACGATTAATGCAACATTACTTTGGACAAAGACTTGCCACTCATCTGAGACAAAATTGAGGGGAAGTCTAACCAACTCTAAATCTTAAGGTGTATGCCCCACAGCAGAAAATTCATCACAGGTCTCCTTAAGCTTCGTGAAGAATGGATCCACACACTCCCCCCTCTGCATCTGAACAGATCTCAGCTTTTGCTCCAAGTACATGTTGAAGTTTCTAAGTTTACTTAGTTAGAAACCCTTCATGCACTTTATCTGATTTATTCCTACCTACTTGTTAGTTATTTACAATGTAAACACTGAAAATAAACACTAGTGCATGCTCAACATATTACAGATCAACAACTAAAAGAAATAGAAACAAACACGCCATATGGCACCATTATTTTTGCACTAATGTCCTTGGAAAAACCCAATGTGGGAAAACTGGTGCAGCTATTTCAGGGTTTTCTTATTAAGCAATATCAGAGTACAATCTGGGTGTTGAAATTGGCCTACCCAACAGAGAATTTCCTTGGCAGTAATACCTCTAAGTTTCTAACAAATCTTCTCGCTAAAACCTTGGATAATTCTTCCGGCAACTACTTAACACAAATTTGCTCCAGAAACCCCAATGTCAGCCTCTCTCTGGATTGCGTCAGCCCCTCTCTGTCCCATGTTGGCCCTGCGTCACCCCGGATGGGTCCGCGTCAGCGCTAGCATGCCCTGCGTCAGCACTCTGGCCCCTTGCGTCAATAATGCTGCCCTCTTTCAGGCTCTGCACAACTCCTGGCTACCTCTATGTGGCCCTGCGTGAGCCCTGGCTGGCTCTGCATCACTCTCCTTGGCTACTGCACTGCTCTCTCGACACTATCTCTGCCTCTTTGTCTCTCTGTACTCAATTGTCCCTCAACTGCATCTCCCTATCAATAATTCTATCTCTCTTAGCAAACCCCGCTCTAGATAGTAGAATGACTGATCACCCTAGTGTATTCTCCAAGTGACCCTCAAGCCTCCTCTTATACTTTTCCTGTTGACATCTCAACGGCCGAGATTAAGTCCCTAATCAACGGCTAAGATTAGATCTTGCTTGATCCATGTCTTTTGGACCATTCTAACACAGATTCATATTAA